>JAADXN010000143.1:0-41277 GCA_023337875.1 Pythium apleroticum | reverse complement strand
TAAACCTCAAAACGAGTAGAGCACACTGGGGTGTAGAGGGCGATTTCAGCTACCTCTACAGCCTTTCAGAGTCGCAAAAAGTTAGCTCTGACCAAAGTTATCATCGTTCTACCAAGGCACCTCTGGAGGCTCGAAAATTTTGGAATTTTTTTTCCTCCTCCGCCTTGGTCAGAATTTTTTCCCCTTTCGAGTGCGGTTTTCAAATGACTCGTCATGAACCGATAAACCGCTATTTTTGACCTTGTTGGAATATTTCTAACATCATATTTGTATCAGCCGATGGTTTTTCTCAACCCCTTTCCCACAAACTAGGTTTTTCAGCAAATTATGAAAGTATTTTTCAAGCGGCCCTTTATCAAAACCTCAAAAAGTGACTTATGATACTTTTGACTACCGGTGCTCAAATCGGGATACTCAGCTTCGCAGCCATGTGTGCGATGTCCCAGTCCAAATGTGTTGGCGGCGTTTTTAGTTGGTGGTTCAGAACATTCTGGCGTGCGACGCCACTGGAGTTGTGTTCCGGTCTCGACACGGATCCGCATGATAACGGGAAAGATCCGCTTTCTGGACGGAACAGAGACCCACTGGCCCGACAGCTCCGGGACAACAGCAGCCATTCGAGACGACATCCGGGTCGCGGCTCAATGTTCTCGACCTTGTCGAGGGCAACATGCCATCGACGGCGACAGGAAGGTCGTCTCCAGCCACGCAGACCAGATCGGGAAGCGATCGGTGTGAAGGGTGCCACCCTGTCAGGAAAGGCGGGCCACAGGCTGACGTTCGTGTAGCCATGTCCATCCCATCTCATCCTCCTCCCCTTCAACGAGACTCGACTCCTCGTGAGACTCATCAAGTCGGTTCCAGTACCGTAGGGCTGTTGGTGGAGGAATGCTCTGGTGGGTGGTGTCTCGGTACGACGACTTGATCCTTCGCTTCAGAAGCTGCGATCAAGAATCGTGATTCAGGATGGACACAGACCGTTGCTCACCTTCAGGCCGAGAGAGACAGACTGGGATGTCGAGTTGGCATGATAGTGTACCGATTCGATTGTGCACTGCTCCGGACGTCACACGTTCTCGCAGTCTGTTCTCCACGACGCCTGACGGAGAACCCTGATGATCGTACGTATCGCAACGACCATGCTCATCACCATGTATCCTTTCGCGGAATCATCACGACGCCAAGACTCCATAATGTAGACGCACACTGGATGGGAACACGCAACTCCCTGAGTTTGTCTTCCGATACCAAGAATCCGGTCGGAACCGATTACGCTGCATGCTACCTGGCTGACTGATGCGGGTTCTCTGCTGGTTGCTGTCGGAACAACTTGCGACCAGAGCGAATTTCCACTTGATACATGTTATTTGTTCCGCAAGCACGTCACTCGTACGATCGATTGTTCTGGATGCCCTCTCGTTCCGGCCTAGCTGCTGGCACCACGGGGTCTTCCTAACCTGTCTCTCTCTGTGAGCAAGCAAATCCCTGCCCTCTACACCCAGATCGAAGGGTTTCTCCGCTCCAGCGTCGCTCGGTCCGTCGCTAGAGACACCAACGACTCACGCGTCAGCAGAGGCGAGGGGCTCTCGAGCCCTGAGCCGGACAGCCCTCTGGCTGGCTGGGGTCTGGCTACCTTCGTCGCCGTGGCTTGGGCGGCTGACTCTTCCAGCGTCGTGAGGATCTCGGCCATCGACGGCCGCTCCAGAGGCGACTCGTGGAAGCACGCGTCGATCAGAATCCGCAGCTCGTCGGGGAGTCCCTGGGGGATCGGAAGCTTCTCGCCGTTGATCACACGCATGCCGGCTTCGAGTGGAGTCATGTTCTCGAACGGGGACGACGCCGTGTAGGTTTCCCACATGAGTACGCCGAACATCCACGAATCCGACTCGTACGAAAAGCCGTGCGGCGGCTGGAGTGACTCGGGCGCCATGTACTTGATCGGGCCGACGGCGCCCTTCATGAGGGATCCGCCGTAGGCGTTCACACGTCTGCACAGACCGAAATCGCAGATCTTGACTCGCAGGTCCTGGTCCACGAGACAGTTGCGAGCGGCAATATCACGGTGGATGAAGCCACCTTCATGGATGTTGAGTAGGCCGGCAGCAGCGTCCTTGAGCATGAGCGTACGCTGCCATGACGACAGATCTCGACTGCTTTCGGGCTTTTTCAGGTTGTCCTCCAGGCTTCCGTAGGGCAGGTACTTGGTGATGAGACTGAGCGGATACCGAATATCCGTGGACGCTCCGACGAACGGAACGACACACGGGTGGTGCCCAAACATCGATAGGATGGCGGCTTCGTGCTGGAACTCTTTCAGAATCTGGTCGTTCGTCTCACCAAACTCGCTCGCACGGATGGTCTTGACCACGACGTCTTCGCCGTTGTAGCTTGCACGGTAAGCGTCACCAAAGTATCCGCTGCCAACGAGCTCCTTCAACTCGAGCGTCTGGTACGGAATCTCCTGGTACGTCTTGGCCAACACCTCGAGCTCCGATTCGAGCATCTTCGCTTCCAACTCACTGGGTTCGAGCTTCTTCGACGACACATTCACGTACGAACGCAGCACGGCGACCTCGGATCCCACCACGATCGTAGCCTTGAAAAGGACCTGGCCAAAGTCCGCGTTCTCCGTGCACTCGACATCAAAATCCGCGTGAGAGATCTTGCCCTCCCACGGGAATCCTTGCGTCGGCTCGTTCAGAATCCGGAATCCTTCGGGCACTTCCAACGTCACATGCACCAGCGCGCCTCGACGCATGACCATCTTGGCGGCGACCGATAATTGCCGTGCGGTTGGGTCGGCAGTCTCAGCCTGCTCGCGCATTTCTTGGCGCTGGTTCAACAGGAAAGCCCACACTGCATACCGGAAAGACTGGCGAGACGGGTAGACACTTGGTGGAGCATAGGAGCAGAAGTGGACCTTGTCTCGGGCACCTGGCACGTCTTCGTAATGCGGCAGTGAAGATGCTTGCGACGGGAGGACGCGGGTGTCATCTCCAGTGTAGCGAATCGATCGGTAGACTTGCTGAAATTCTTCCGACGGGAAATCAGCGTCGTGTAGACTGTTCGTTGGAGACCAAACGTTGTACGTGTCGTTGTCGACGAACGAATTGGTCCTGAAGCTGTTTGACGGGGAGTTGGTTGGCGTGAAACGATTGTATCCGTGATCGCTGGACTGCACGGGCAGTCCCTGGATCGAGCTGCTCTCCGTGCTTCGGTAAACAGGCAACGCCTCGAGAGTAGTCACAAGCGCCGGGCTTGTCGAGAAGTCGATAGGCGCGTACTGGCCCAGTCCTGTGGTGTAATCTGCGAAGTCGATGGAGCGACTGTATTGAGCTTGGATCTCTTCATCTGTCAGAGCTCCAGTCTGGTACGCATTGGCGATCGTCATCATGTCTTCGCGATTTCCTCTGAACGGAACAGCCATGAGTCTCGTGTCGTCATTGCGTCCGTACGCGGACACAAGCATGTCTGTCGACGTTGAGCGGCGCCCACGAATCTGAGACCCGCGAGAGCCTGATCCGACGCTCGAATCTCCTCGACTGGATGGAGCTGCGTTGTACATGTTACCTGTGCTGGATCTCATCGTGGCTCCGTTGTTTAGATTGCCTCCGCTCAATGGAGTTGCCGTGTACAGGCTTCCGGTGCTCGATCTCATGGCGGCTCGGTTCCTTGAGGACTCCAGCTCGCGACGCTGGCGCTCCACTTCCTCTTGAGCAGCCTTTTCGATTTCTTGTGCGTATTCATCTCGGGTCTTGGTCTCGAGATAGCTGGTATTCACTGAAGGCGTTTCCGCCTTGGCTTCCTCAGATTCGCTAACTGCGGATTGATGCGCGCGACGAGACTCGACTGCGCGAACGTTTCTGTTCTTTCCATCCGAAACGATGCGCGCAGACGGGTTCATCTTTGAATTGAGAGCAAGGCGAGCTTGCTCCGCCAGTAGCTGCTGCTGACTATCGGCGCTGTGTCCGCGATCTCTGCGCTCCTTGTCTTTGGCTCGAGCTTTCATCTCGTCAGCTTCTCGCTTCAGCTGTTCTTTGTACTCTCTTTTCATCTGCTTGGCAGCTTCTTTCAACTGGCGAGCTTGCTCTTTCAGCCTTTGCTTTGTCGCGAACATCTCCAACTTGCGAGAACCACGGGCGGAGCTATCCTCCGAGTAACCAGTGTCAGTTTGGTAGCCAGCGTCAGATCTTGACTTGTGGAAGTTGTGAGCTCCAGCGCTCGATCGACCAGCCATTGACGGGTAGCCGAACTCAGCCGGTCGCGCCACGGGGTACTCGTCCGCTCGCCACGATTCCGATGGCATGTGAGGTGCGCTTGGTCGAAGATCGAGAGCCTCCCACAGGCGGGAGTGGCCAGACTGCTTCAGATCCACATCGGTCAACCGTCCTGACCCTGGTCTGCCACAGTCGAAGCTGTCTCCGCGACGGTGCGATCGTCTCCCCTTGCGGCCTCCGTTCTTGTAGCCTGGAGGGCTGTCGCTACTGCTTCGCCCGAAAGTCGGACCGTCAGTTGGAGGCGCTTCACTCGGTCTTCTTCTGATGTCACCATCCGATGATACGCCTCGCACGAACACTTCTGGGACTTGATCTCCGAAACCTTCACCGAACATAGGGTCAGCAGAGAATGCTCGCTGATGAAGCATCTCTGCATGTCCGAAGCCTCGACCTCCACCGCCACCGCCTCGGCCAACTCCGCCACGACCACGACGGCCACCGCCATGTCCTCCGCGACCACCGCCGCCGTACCACCACGAATCACGCAGTCCTTCGGCGTCGCTTCCGTCGCGAGGCTCGACATCCCCTTCCGTGCGAATGACGACCTTGAGTCCGCAGAAATCAATCTCTCGCTCCGTAGGTTCACCACGGTGTCGACTCTCCAGTGATTGGTCACGCCGTGGAGGCTCAAAGTGGAATGGCCGCGCGGATGGGAAAGGAGGCATTGGCGGCATTGGCGGCATCGGTGGAAAACCAGATCCCGGTCCTGGAGGAGCTGGAGGTGCTGGTGGGGCCGGTGGGGCTGGAGGCGCCTGTGGAGGCGCTTGAGGGCCACCACTTCCACGTGCTCGTAGCTCGTCGCGACGTGCGTTCACAAAGTTCTCAGAGGGGTAGTTGCTGCGCAGCATGGACTCGTACTCGGCGTAACTGGCTCCGAGGCGGAATGAATCCGTCGCGAGCAGTGGGGTGCGGCTAGTTCTCGCCGAGTCTCGATGGAACATGAGCTCTTGAACCTTCGTCGACACAAACACGTTGCCCCTGGCCGACGCGACGCTGATCTGGTACGCGAAGAACGAAATTGCGAGAGCGATGAAGACGCAGCTCGCGGTGTTTTCGCCCAAGACCATATCTGCTTGGGGAGCGATGTTTGGCACGACTTGAGCGAGGGCCAGATACCACAACACCAGTGGTAACGCCGAAAAGACGACGTTGAAGAAGCTCTTGAACATGAGGAAGTAGAGCACGGAGAACACCATCACGGACGCCGTCACTTCACGTCCACGAGTCGACGGTCGCTGTGGTTGGGCGGAAGTTGTCGTGGGTAACCCTGAAGGTACGCGTTCGTAACCTCGTGGACCCGTGCGGCCGCCCACAGACTCTCGGCTTGTGCTGGGGTTCTCTGGCTTCGGCTTTTGATCCACGAGACTGTTGAGCCACAGCTCATTTCTCCACATCCACGCCACGAAGACGCGCGGCGTGCGAGTGGAAGCCGACAGCAGACACAGTACGAGCAGGCCCAAGCCGCCGACCGTGAAGCTCACGAGAATCATCAACACGACGCCGTACAACAGCGTGACGACCAGGAACAGCAGCGTCACGATGAGCGTCATGAACACGCCGCGTTCCTCTCGCGGTGGACGCTCTGGCGGCACAGTCGTCGCGTACGTCGCCGTCGGTGCCATCGTCACGATCTCGTCTTCCAGACACTCGTTTCCGTCGCGCGTTGCCGCTTTCGATGCGCTTCTTCCGCGACCAGAACACTCCGCGTCGTCCGTGTTCTTCTCGTGTGTGCTTGTCGCTCTGTGCGCGTGCGTGGGCTCGTGATGTGCGTTGATTCCGCCGCTTCCTGTGTTGCGCTTGCCGCCGCGATGCGCTTGGTGACGGCGCCGCTGGGCGGTCTTTGTCCGGCCCCCAGATGGGCCTACCAGACAGAGCCTGGTCGAAAACCTCTATAATAGCATACCCGGCGTTACACAAGTGGTATCCAACTCACTGGCGTTGGGTGAAGACGAACGAACCAAGACCAACGGTTGAACTCCCGCCAACACCACATAGAGTTGACTTCTCCAGATAGTTAGACACCATGCGTGGCGTGACTGCATGTTTCTTGTGGCTTCGGCTCGGATGTCACGTGTCAACTGCAGAGAAACTGGCCGTCAATGAGACCCTGTGTGGCTGACTTCGGGGCCGTTGGGTTCAAAACCTCCGAAAGCAAATGGGCACCAACAACACCAACACTCTCGGCCCTTCGCCAACATTCCATTTATGTGTACCACCTCATATTTGACTCCTCCACACAGAATGTTCCAGGTGGTGAAGACCATGTTCTTCATCATGTCAACATGCAATCGACTGGGACTCATGGCGATCTGTGTGTATTATCCAACCTAGCGTGTGGATCTACTGGTCTCGACGGATCATCCCCCACCGCGCTGAGCGGAGCCACACGAATATGCGAGCTAGGTACTCGCGAGCACTTCGCTGGGATCTGACGCTCACGACTCACGAGGCTCGCACTCGGCTGGAGTTGATCCGACAAGCCACACGAACACGACTTGTGCTGACTACTTCTACTTCTACTGCTGAGAATGGGTTGATGGGTGCCACACTCGGGTGTGGACTTCACGCGTGGCCTAGAGACTTCACTCTGCACGGGATAAATACGCTCGGTTTGCCTCGAGAGACTGACGGCACGATCACCTGCACTCAATCACACTCGTGCAGAAGACTCTCGACCTTACGGCCTTGGAGCACCGTGTCTTCGTCGCCGACTTGGAAGTACACGTGAACGTGGAAGATGTCGATGGACCGTTCCGGGTTGTCGTCGTAGTTCCACCGCTGCACGTGCGGGGCGTTCGCGTCGATCCAGTTCTCCACGTACTGCTTGATCTGCTCGTGGTTGAGGTCGCGCACGTGCCACAACGTCCAATGCTCGATGCCTGGTGGGGTATCGTAAGGAAACATGTTGGGTTCCAAGAACGCGGTCCTACCGTTGAGCGTCGTGGCGAAGATGTGATCCTCAGCAGCTCCGTAGGTTTCGGCGATCTCGTCGAGATGGTCCCACTTGCGCTCCTTACACTCGTCGGTGCGGCTCCAGTACTCGATGTAGAGCGTGCGTCGATTTGGCCTCGCGCTACAGTCCATATCAAGAGCAGGCGAGTAGTAGCCATCATCGTCATCATAATAATCGTCAGCAGCCTCCGCCGTCGGGTCCAAGGAGTGCGACTCACTGCAAGACCGCTCTTGCTGGTTCTCCATGGGGTGAGGGGCTGGCTGCGACTCGTCCGGCGCTTGGTGATCACCTAGTTGCACACGCTTCGTCGGAGACTGATCCTCGCCACACGAGGCTTCGTTCACATCGCTCCATCGTCGCTTGCGCGGACTCGAGCTAGTGGTGAGAGCAGCAGGCGCAATATCCGCATTAATACCGCCCTGTCCGGCCGAAGGTGAGTCGCTCCTACCATCCGAAGCGAGGAGGGGGCTGTCACCTGCGTCAGGAGAGGCTGAAGATGGAGCTTCTGGGGTCACAATCTTGGTAGCTGGCTTCGACGTATCTGAGTAATCGCCATGGTCAACAGCACATGCCTGAAGAAATCGAAACACCGTGAGTATGATAGGTCCGGCAACATCATTAGACTTTCTAAGGAGAAGACTCACCTGGTCGGGTTGGCGCTGGTCTCCGGCCTCCATGTCGGAGATCGAAGAAGGCGAGGACGCACTGTAGTAGACCGACGGAGCGTCCAGACGGTGGTTGATCTCCGTCATGCTGATCGACGTCGTGCACATCGCACTGTTGTTGCCCTCGGATGTCCGACGGGGTTGAACTTGACGAAATTGAGTTGTTGGAAGTGATTTGAGCCCGAATTTCGAGCTGAGAAGGCGCAGGTCTTCACAGATCACTCGTATCCAACGTAGCGTGGCGTTAGCGCGTGTAGATACTCGTAGTCGCGTGCAGAGGAGGCGATGCCGCGGCGACTGCTGGTGATGGCGGTAGCGATGCTTCTCGATTGACGTTGTCAGGTCGGACGGACGGAAAGAAACCAGTGGCGAGGGGGCTTCTATTCAGCACAATCATCTATCTCCTACACTTACGAATAGTGAAATCAAGTCCTTAGTTCTAGATCAACCCTCCTGATGGGACGGGAGAGGCTCAATACTGTCTAAATGAATAATCGCCAGTGATGTATATATCCTGAAAATTGTAGTTGTCGGAGCGCCAACGTATCAAATGTCCGAGTTGGTTGGTCCCAACAAGTGCTTGAGTGGATTGGCGGCAAGCGACGCGATCACATTTGTTGGTGAAAATGGGCAAGCGCGGAGCGGCCGTGACGAAGAAGCAGAGCGAGGCGGCGCCTACGATCGGTACGTTCAGCGAGTCCATGCGCAGCTCTGTTAGTCGATGGATGTGTGGCTCACGAAGATGGAATTGCAGATGAGACGCGCCTCGCAGAGCAATTGTTTGCGCCGGCCAATTCGGGCATCGTGACGACTGCGCCTGGCAACAAGCGCAAGCAGACCAAGCCGCTCAAGGCCGCGTGGGTGGATGAGGACGATGCCGACGTGGAGATCAAGCTGGACGACCAGAACCGCCTGCGCAAGCTGCGCAAGGTGGAGGATGACACCGTTGACGGCCATGAACTGCAGCAGCGACTCAAGAAGCAGTACGTTGATTCAGTCCTTACTCGATTAGCGTGACGGAGTGGCGGGCGGTGGAACTGACGGCCATGTGTCTGTGCATGAAGGTTCCAGTCGGGCCACGGCACGGTCTCGTGGGCGGACCCCAAGAACTTCATGAACACAAACCGCGACGCCGAGCTGCTGTCGGACAGCGAGGACGAGGAGGACATCGGCACGGACCAGATCGTGCGCAGCACGGGCAAGCTGCTCGACTCGGCACACGATGTCCTGCCGCAGGGCACGCTCGAGATCTGCCGCATGAAGGACGCGAACCAGCACGCGCCGTCGGGCGCCGCCATCCAGTCGGTGCAGTTCCACTCCAACGGACAGCTCCTGCTGACGGCTGGCCTGGACAAGACCATGCACCTGTTCCGGATCGACGGTACGGACAACGCGCGCGTCGAGAACGTGTTCCTGAAGGATCTGCCGATCGTGAACGCCAAGTACACGCTGGGCGGCAGTCGGGTCGTGCTCACGGGTCCACGCTCGTACTTCTTCGCGTACGATCTCGAGGCGGGTCGCGTGACCAAGATCCCGGGAATTTCGGGCCGGAAAGAGCGCAAGCTCGAGCGCTTTGTCGTGTCGAACTCTGGCGAGCAGCTCGCGTTCCTGGGCAGCGACGGGTACCTGAGTATGGTGTCGGCGCGCTCGTACGAGTTCATCGGCAACATGAAGATGAACGGCGACGTCAAGTCGGCGACGTTCTGCGAGAACGATCGGTACATTCTGAGCACGGGTAGTGACGGCACTGTGTACAAGTGGGACACACGGACGCGAAAGTGTGTGTTCGTGCAGCAGGACGAAGGCAGTCTGGGCAACTTCACGGTCGCTGCCAGCGCGAACGGCAAGTACTACGCCACGGGCTCGTCCAGTGGCGTCGTGAACGTGTACGACAACGCCGGTCTGTCGTTCAACTCGAAGCCGCGCAAGAGCCTCATGCAGCTCACGACGCAGATCGACCACCTCCAGTTCAACCCGGACTCGCAGATCCTGGCCATGGCCTCCAAGGACTCGCGTGACGCGCTCAAGATGGTCCACCTGCCGAGTTTCACGGTGTTTTCCAACTGGCCGTCGGCCAAGACGCCACTCCACTACGTGTCCGCCATGGACTTCAGCCCAAGCAGCGGCTACTTCGCCGTGGGCAACGCCCGTGGCCGCGTGCTGCTCTACCGTCTGACACATTACGGATCGACATAGACGACGGACAGCAGAGGCCGCCTTTGCTAGCAAAGGCGCTGATAGAGACTGCCGATCCCCACACGATAGGGGCGAGGCGGACAAGGTGTGGATGAATACAACGGGATTTTTTTTGTATAGAGCCCCTTGGCTTTAGGACGGTGGGTGGAAGGTCAGGGACATCTTCTGAGCAGTGGAGACGAGAGAGCTCATGGCGTCGTCAACGCCGTCAGCGCCGTTGACTGTGGTTTGACGGAGAGCCGACTGCTTATCCCATGTCTTGGCGACCTGATAGCTCAGCTGCGTGAGTGCGTCGTCGATGGCGCGGGATCCTTCAAGCGGACGGAAGGGCGACTGCGTTGAACTGAATGGCTTCTTCTGTGGCGATGACGAGCCGAGGGATGACTTCCGCTGGCGTTCGGGCTGTAGTGGATGCCTAGGAAGTTGGCGATGCTGTTCAGCAAGATGGCACCCACAGTGTCAGTTTAAGTGGGCGATAAAGGTGGTGATGTAAACCCAACGTACGATGAGAGCCTGCGTAGGCCTTTGGGAGCTGACGGGGAAGAGATCCGAGTCGTCGTGGGACGTGAGCGGATGCTGCAGCTGATACCGTAGAGCGTTGATCGCGGCTCGAGCCTTCAGCGGGTTGGTCTGTCTATTGACCTCCACAGAGCGTGTTATGACTGACGATGGGACGGCCGGCAGCTACAGAACGAGATGTGAGAGCTTACTCTGGATAGAGTCTGCTCTTCAGTCATTCGCACCTCAGTCAACGTGTTCGCTCCAGATGCAGGTGATAGAATGTCTTCAATGCCGACGCCAGTGAGGAACGTCGAGTCACTCATGTCGACGCCGAGGTCTACATACACGGAGAATGCAAGGCAGTTAGTGATTGACCAAAGACGCTTTCCACAACACAATCAGGCGAGCACTCACGCTTGAGACGTTGCTGTTGCGGAGGCTCGACAGCCTTTGGCTTCTTTTCCTGTCTGTCCTCGGGCACGCCGATCGCAGACGTGGCCTTTGTGTGAAATGGTGACGGCAGCGGCACTTCATTCGGTAGCATCTTGTAGATGTCGACGTTGTCGTAGGTGCTAGCGGCGTTGCGTTTCTTCTTGGTGTCTGGGTACGCCACAAGCACCGACAGCTCCCGTTCCGCCTGGACGATGTAGCTCGTGAGCGTCGGGATCGGGTCGTAGTTGAGCTTCGTTTGGTCGTGAGAAGCTACTGCCGCGTGGGCGAGTGGGTTACCGTACAAAACGAGCTTCCGAAGCGAGTGGAGCTCGGCCGTGTAGATGATGTCGGCTTCCTCGGTGATTTTGTTGTGCGCGAGATTCAGGTACACGAGATGGTAGAATCCGGCACCGCGCTTGCTGTCCACTGACAGGGCGGTCTCTGGGAAAGCCGTGATCTTGTTGTAGCCCATGTTCAGATTCCGTAGTCGCGGCATCATGGCGAGGAAGTTGAAGACTTCGTGGCCGCTGAGGTTGTTGTGTTCGAGCGAGAGCGTCTCGAGTTTGGAAAAGCGGTCCATCAGGGGCGGCAGCGCCCGAATCCAGTTGCTGCCCAGATACAATTCCCGTATCCGCAGCAGCTTCGAGAGCTCCTCGATGTCACGCGTGGTCAGGCAGTTGAAAGACAAGTTCAGGACCTCGAGGTTCAGGAAGCCATTCGAAGGCACGCTCACGCCCTGCAGCGCGTTGCACTGGAAGTCGAGCTCTGCAAGCTGAGGCAAGCAACCAAAGGGCTCAAAGGGCGCCTCGTTGTCACTAAGATCGAGGCGCACGAGACTGGAAAAGAACAGCAAGTCTTCGCCCACGACGTTGTTGATGTGCATGCCTGCCAGCACGGCCTGGGAGACCTCGTCGGGGAACTCGACGTGGCAGCAGTCGAGCAGCATGAACCCGTCCAGGGTGCGTCCGGTCTCTTGGTTCTTGGAGCTGACTTGGCGACGCTCGCTGCCTCGAGAGCGTGAAGGATCACGAGCCGAATGAGTCGTGTTGGCGCTGTTGAGACTCGCAGTAGGGACAGGGAGTGTCATTTGCAGCGTGGTTTGCGCGAGGCTCTGGCCCAAGTTGCGCTTGCGCTTGGCATTCATCGTGGTGGGGTTCTGCATATCCAAGATGATGCTCCGACAGCGTCGAGCCCTTGTAGGCGAAGGCGCGATGGGGCTTGTCGAGCGGAGGTCGCTGGGTCATGATCCACGTGGCTCTAAAAATGGCTTCACACTGCCCGGAGGTCTTTCAAATGGCTTCAAAATACAATTGAGGACTTGGATGAGCGGCTACCGCACGCACCAGCTCACTATACAATCCAATATGTCTTGATCATCATGTCTGAAGTGGCAACCTCTCTGAGTATCTGTGTGCTACATCCAGTTCACGTCCGGGAATGGGGTGGGCAACCTTAGCTCAGCGTCTTGATGATGCGGTAGATGATGTGCGCACTCAGCACGGCCACGATGAAGTACAGAGAGAAGATCTTCCACTGGTTCTTGCGCTTGAGACTGGCAAGGTGCGTGCCGGCTTCGGCCGCATCTTCGCGGGCCTCGTCCACGTTGTTGCGGACGTTGCCGAGCTGCTCGCGTTGCTGCTGCAGGTTTCCAGTGATGTTCACGGCTGTAAACAGAATCAATCAGTCAGATATCATTACCAAATCTACGATTCATCCATCAGTCCACTCACCAACAGCCTCGCTCTCAGCGATGAGCTTCTTGGCGTCGTTCAAGTGGTTTCCGGCACTATGTATCATCACAATTTCCATCAGGAGATCGACATCCTCACACAGAAGCCCTCGAAGGCAGCCTCCCTTACCCGTCAAGGCGGTTCTGGTAGCTGATCATCTGATCTTTCTGTGGTTGGTGAACGTCAAAGACAACATCAGTCACAGACGCCCTGTTCATCAATCAGTCGACAGCATCAAACGTACGGCGCTCATGTCCTTCGGCCGGTCGTTCAGGCGCTGCTGGCTGTCGCCGATGAGCTTGTTCTTCTCCAAGTGCGACTTCAGTTTGTCCACCATGGACTTGCTCGTGCGGACCTGCCCATACACGATCGACGTCAGCATCGTGTGGTTGACAAATGGGTCGTCACAGGCCAGGCACTCACGATCTGGTGCATCTTCCGTCGGTCCTGCGAGTCGCCCGAGCGCGATTCGCTTTCTAGGATGCGAAGCTGTCCACAAACTCTCGTCAATCCCCAATCATCAAGGCCACGCTCTTCGCAGGTGGACGTACGTATCGCTCTGCCTCGCCAATGCTGTTCTCGGCACGCATGATGGCCTCGTCACGATCAGCTACACACCCACTCCACCGCTTAGAACCATATCGCCTCCACAGGCAGGCCGCGTAGAAGTACGCACCTTTGTTCTTGGCATCCGAGATGCTCTTGATGTCCTGCTTGGCCTCGTCGCAGCACTGCTCAAAATCCTCCTTGTACCCCAGAAACGTGTCGGTCATTTTTGCTCACTACACAGCGAATTCCCCGTCAATTTTCCCGCGAACAACGGCCTCTAGCGCATGGAACGCAGCACTACGCACAAGGATGTGTTCTCTGTCTGTCGTGTACGGTCGCGCGTGGCGAGAATTGTCGGCGTCAATGCGCGCTCGTCTTCAGGCTTCGACGGTCGCGATTACGCCTCTGGGTCTGTATTTCGCATGAGAAGCCCACAATGGGTGTGGTGTTTCAGCATTTTATCCAATCAAATGGCGTCATTTGATGATGGGAGAGGCCACGCCGAAACTTTTGCGATGATCTGCGAACTGCCTTGCTGGCCGCGATTCAAAAATGAATTGCAAATCATTTGTAGAAGACGATGCAGTACCCAGTGCGAACCTAGCCACTTTCGCAAATCACGATGCATCGCAAGTGAGACCTGAGATGGCTTCATTCGGGCAGCTCTCCATGATACGGTAACGTCTGACTACGTAGGTGTCGATGAGGTTTTCGTGTTTGATTGCATGCTATGGACAAAACCCACAACAGAGTTGATGTGGGTCGTCGAAAAACAACAGAATGCTGTTGCGACGCATTTGAACGGGGGGTGGTGAGAGGCTGAAACTTCAGCGGCTCCATATCCGCGGCTGAGGGTTTAGTCGAGGCCCGCAACGTTCTCCAACAAGTACACGAGGAGGATGGAGAGCGGGTAGAGCAGAGCAATGATGGCCGCGTCCTTGAGGCGCTGGGTCTTCTTCATGGCGAAGTAGCCCATGGAGAATTCCACAAACAGGATCGCAATGGTCTCAGCCGAGAACTCCCACACGAGACCGCCCTTGAAGTAGAGCAGCGCCGCAAAGATGCCGAGGCAGAACGTGTTGTTCATGCAGGCCGCACCGAGCAACGCCGAGATCGAGATCGAGATGGTCTTCGAGGTCTTCTTCGACGCGTAGTTGTAGGCGGCGATGAGCTCACTCGCGTTCGAGGCCAGTGGAGCAACGACGAACGACACGTAGAAGGCCGGGATACCCGTACGGGTGCCGACCTCCGAGAGCACATCGACCATCGGGTCCGAGAAGATCAACACGAGAGCTGTACCGACAAACATGAGGTACGCCGCGCGCTGCTTGATCTTGCGCTGCTGCTCCGAGATGGACAGGTGCGCCAGATCTTCTGGGATCTCTTCATCCTCCTCTTCCTCCTCCTCCTCAGCACCAACACGCGACAAGTCCGTCTTGGTTGGCGCGACGTACACGCTCTTGAGCTCGAGAGTGCGGCCATCCTGCTCCGCCTCGTACTTGGCAACCAGGTACTTGAGCGTGGCCTCCACGAGCTCGTGGAACTCAATGGCGCCGCTGTTGTCCTTGTCGAACTCTGTGAACCAACGGTCGATGTCTTCACGCGTGATGAGCTCACCCATGTCCTTGCAGAACAACTGGAGTTCGTCAATGTCCATGCGACGGTCGTTGTTCTTGTCGTACATGTGGAAGAACGGCTTGATGAGCTGCTCGACACGCTTGTGGAGAGCACGTGGGTTCAGCGACGAGCTGGCATCCGGAGCCTGCTTGCGCATGAAGGCAAGCTCCTCCGCGAGGACACCCGACAGACTGATCTCACCGTTACGGATGGCCGCAATACGGACCTCCTCGATCACATCGTCCGCGACGGCCGACGAGCGCTTGCCGTTCCAGTACAGGTAGCCGACAAATGCCGCCATACACACGAGAAAGGCAACAAACGCAAATGGGCGTTCGCCCTTCACGACGGCATCATGGTCTGCCGCAGCGTCCTTGGCAGCCGTGCCAGTGTACTGGAACGCTGGCAGCTGGAGGATGAGGTAGATCAGACTCGTGGCGATCATGGTCTTGGCGTTCGAGCGGATCTCGTCGAAGAGCACGACGCCCGTGCGGAAGAGGCTCGCGTTGCCAGGCGGAGAGAGCTTGGACCAGCCCTCTGGCGCGCCCTTCGGACGCACGTAGCTGCCGTTGCCACGCTCGTCAATGTTCACGCGACCGGCGTACACACTGAGCGCCCACGGGATCGTGAGCAGCATGATCGTGGAGCCGGCGAGCGCGCCGACACCAACCGAGACCTGCTCCTGAGCATCCGGGCCCATGCCCGAGAACAACACAATGGCGCCATCCGGCACAGCACCAAGCACTGGCAGCACAATGCTGCCCACAATGCCAGCCATGGCTGCAGATCACAAACGCAACAGCTCCATCAGTATCTGCTGGTGGCAACAATTGCGGCATAGTGATAAGGAGAGACGTACAGGGCACAAGCAGCAGCAGCTCGCTGCCGTCCGAGATCATGTTGCTGGCGTTGAACAGCACGTAGCCGTACACGGCGCCAAGGAACAGCACCTGCGCGAGGCCGGCGCCTCCTGGCGGGAGGTCCTTCGGGTCGATGAAGATGCTCGACATCTCTCACTCAGTCGGTGGCTTGCGAGTCGTTGGGAACTTGCGCAATGGAGCTGCGCGTGCGCCTGGATCGATCTCT
This sequence comes from Pythium apleroticum, assembly GCA_023337875.1. Taxonomy (NCBI): domain Eukaryota; phylum Oomycota; class Peronosporomycetes; order Pythiales; family Pythiaceae; genus Pythium; species Pythium apleroticum. The sequence continues at coordinate 25,271 of JAADXN010000143.1, read as the reverse complement.
GGACGCAGGACGCTGGCCGCCGGTGGATGGATCTGCGTGGCTTGGCTTTGTGCGATGGGTTCACGGTGAAGGAGGAAGGAAGAGAAGGGACTCCCTTCTCCCCTTAGGGAGGGGGCTGCTGGTCGCGCAAGGGAGGGTGGATGGGAAGATCTCCAGTCGCAGTCTATCTGACGCGGGGAGGGGCGACGCCTGGTGAGTTGAAGAGCTCCTGGAGTGACTGGATCGAGGATCATCCGGATACGCAAGCCGAAGTATACGCGCAGCTGTGACGAGTCGATTTCCGGAACACGGATCGCCGGTTCTGTTGGAACTGTTTTGCAGCGGGATGGCATCACGGCTTTGGTGAAAGAAATCTATGGAGGCCGAACTTGTTCTGCAGAGGTGATGCTGGAACAGAAGAATGGAGCGGAACGCACCCACACACGCAAGTCGCAAGATCCAAACACGGGAACTTCAACCTTTTTGCACTGGTCGGAACTGGCCTTTTTCGGCCCAGCTTCTGTGTTTGTCTCAAACACAGCTCCTCTGGTATCCGGGTGATGTATAGTTGATATACACTATACATTCCAACGCCTGACGCCGTGGGAAGGATCCGTCAGCTGCGTCGGCACATGGATGATGATGCGACCGGCGCGTCATCTGCGAGGCGACCGACGCGATGCGTGACGTGTGCTGGGCCGTCTTCGTCTTCGTTGGCGCGGCCTCTGCTGCATGGGGTGGTGACGCTGGTTGAGCGAGCGGCCGTTGCGGTAGTATCGTTACTGGTCGGCTAGTACTGTACATGCTTCATAGTTGCTGGATTCGTCTTATAAGACGCCAACCAGTGCCGTTTCGTGCTGAGTTCCGTTCAAGGGCTCTATGGATGTGTGCACAATGCGTGTGTACGCGTATCTCTCACTTACGGTACTGCACAGATCTCTCTTGTGCGTGGGAGTCCTCCGCCTACAGCGCCACTTCAACTGAGATCCAACTAGCCACACTGTACATAGCGCCTGCCAGATCTCGCCCTGTGGCTGCTCCTGGATGGCTCACGACAACTTCCACTGGAAGATGGAGCGGTCGTTGCCGCCCACGGAGATCAGGTACTTGTCGTCGTAGCTGAACCGCACGTTGGTGACGTGGGACGCGTGGCCACGCGCTTCGCGGAACTTGGCGCCTTTCATCACGCACGGGTACCGGAAGATCTTGACTTTCGACGAGTCGTCGCCTGTCGCCAGCACTGTCTTGGAGGACGACGCGCACACGGAGTTGATATCGGTGCCGTCCGCGCACTCAGGCCAAATGCCCTGTACGGGCCAGCCCAGCGTGCACGTCCACGTGCTCCAGGCGGTGTCTTTCAGCGACGACGCCGACCGGATCTGCTCGCTGGATGAGGTATCACAGAACAGCAGCTCGTACGCGCCGCAGTTGGACTGCATGAACTTGCTGTCTTTCGAGAAGTCAAAGTGCGTGATGTAGCTGTTGTGCTTGGCGAACGGCTTGCGCTTCTTGAAGCTGCCGTTGCTGTTCGCGTACAAGTGGACGGCATTGTCGTGTGAGCCCACCCCCACGAGCGAACCACACGGAGAGAACTTGATGTCGCTGATCCACTCCTTCGCTGGACGGTCCTCAAACAGCACCTTGCCGTCCACAGCGCTAAGCACAGCAAAAGCTCCTTCTTTGGATGCTGGGCCTCCGACAGCAGGCTTTCCCTTGCGGCGGACGCCGTTGTCGCCTCCAAAGCCCACTGCGATCATCGAGGCGTCGGGCGAATACGCACAGGCACGAGACTTCGTCACAAGCTTCGTGGTGGCGATCGCTCGCTTTGCGTCCATGTCCCACGTGCGAAGCGTGCCGTCGTCGCCACTGGTGGTGAACTGGCGCTCACTCGGGTGCACGGCGAGCCCCCACAGCTCGAGCGTGTAATGGCCTGAAAAGACGGGTTTCCCACCGGAGATCGATCCGTTCGACATCTCAACTTCCAGAATATCACTCGAGCAGGTTCCAACAAGGAGGCGTTGGCTGTCAGCACTCAAATAGGCGCTTGCTATCGCTTTGTTCAGGCAGCCGGCGTTGAGAGCGGCCAGATCGATGGTCTTCAAGGGCTGGTACGAGCTGTTCCACATGAACACTTTGCCGTCTTTACCGCCGCTCAGCAGCACGCTGGTCGCGTAGGGTTGTCGAGGGTCATTCGTCTCGTGGACGACGACAATCGTACTCTCACCCTCGTGGGCTTTGACGATCTTGCTCAAGTCGTCACCCACCCACACGTACAGCTCGCCCCCGGCAGTCCCCGTCACGAAATCGCTGCCAAACACGCAGCCCGACGGGAAAACTTGAAGGTTTCCCTTCTTGCCCACTTTGCCTTTCTTGTTGACTAGCGCCTTGCCTTCCACTCGCCAAAAGAGGACATGCTTGACTCCGCCTGTGATGATCGTGGTCTCATCACGACCGAAGCAGCTGAAGCGGTTCATCGTCTTATCGCCCTTCGCCGTTGCTACCATGTGCGTGCTCGTCCACGACCCGTGGCTCTTATCCTCCCACAGCGCAACCGAATGGTCATCATCATCTCCGACGCTCACGAGCTTGGAGGCGTCAGGCGAAAATGCCAGCGAAAGCACGCCTCTTGTGTGGAACCCCTTGAGTTCGCTGCGCAGCTCGCCTGTGTGGGCATCCCACAGCCGCACCACAGGTTTCTTGCCTCGTTCTCCAGTCGCAACGATGTCTCGCTTGGGCGTGATTGCAAAGCTCATGATGTCATCATTGTGGCAAATGTGATGCTTTTGGAGGTGGTTTTTGCGGTCATAGATCACGCCCACTGCCGCAGTGTGGTAGACGATCTCGCCGTGGGAGTTGTACACGAGGTTTTGCTTGGACAGTTCTGTGTGGTAGCCGTACACCCAGTCCAGCTCGATCTGCAAGTCTGGCTCACGTGCATTTGGCGTTGGCGCATTGCTGGGGGCTACGATGGCTCCAATCCACGGCTTCACCGCCATGAACTCATCGCCTTCGATATCTTCGATCTCCTCGTCGACCTCTTCAAGCTGGATATCTTCTTCGATCTCAGCGGCCACATTGTCATTCGATCCAGCGACGTCATTATCCCGAATGAGCTTCCACTCCATGATGCAGCGGTCATTTCCACCGGCACTGATCACGTGCGAGTCATTGGCAGTCCATCTCACGTTGGACACGTGCGACGAATGGCCTCGGTGCTCAACTGCACTCGCTCCCTTGTCGATACACGGGTAACGGAACAGTTTGACCAGCCCGAAGTCATCGGACGTGGCTAATAGATCACCTCGGCGGCTCCGGTCAACAGCATTCACGTCTGTGCCGTCTGAACACGGCGGCCAAATCCCTTGAACAGGCCAACCAAGGACACACGTCCACGACTGCCACTTGACATCACGCACACTCGAAGCCGATGTGATGTGCTTGCCTGTCGTCGCGTCACTGAACAGCAGCTCGTACGCCCCACAATTACTCTGCAGAAATCGACCGTCGCTGGAAAAGTCGAAGTGCGTGATGTAGCTGGTGTGCTTGCTGAACGTGGCAGCCTTGACGATTTTCTTGAACGTCAGATCTTGGATTTTGTACAAGTAGATACTATCGTCATGCGACCCGATAGCTAGAACCAGCCCACTGGGCGAGAACTTGATCTCGCTGATCGGCTGCTTAGATGGTTTGTCCTCGAATATCTTGTTGTAGAGCTCATCATACTGGACGATCACGAAGCTGCCGGACTTCGCCTGTCCTTTGGCATTGCGCGTTGCAGCGCCAGCATGCCTGCCTCCAAGGCCCAGCGCTATCACCTCTGTCTTCCCGGAGGAGAAGATCGTACACGCACGAGTCATGGCCTCAAATTTGTGTTGCCGAAGCAGGGTCTTCTTTTCCAGGTTCCACACTCGCAGGATTTGGTCGTCACCGGCTGAGCAATACTCAGCCCGAGTCGGATGTGTCGCGAGGCCCCACACTTCCATCTGAGAGTGGCCTCGTGTGATGACGTGTAGGCTGCTCGCGATGGAAGTTGGCCTCGAGGCATCGATCTCGATCAGGTCGCTTCCTTGGGTGCCAACCAAAAAACTTCGCGAAGCTGATCGCCCCGTCGGACAGATACTTCGAATTGACGAGTCCAGGATGCCAAGTGTGGGTGCGTGCTCTTTCAGGTCGAACTTGAATATGTTGGTGAACGACGCGTCCCAGACCATGATAGTGCCATCTTTGCCGCCACTGATGAGCTCATCGGAGCTGCTACCCGCATACAGCGCATGAGCACTCGCAGCGTGGGCTCGGACTATCTTGGACAGCTCATTGCCACCCTGGAAGAGGTAGAGGTCACCATTTGATGCGCCCACGACTGCAAACTTCCCAAACGACACCACACACTCGAATGCATTTGGTGCCTTGTCGTCCTTGTGTTTAGCCTTGCCGAAGACAGCCTTCTTTGAAGTCAAGTTCTTCCCTTGTTCGCGCCAAAAGCGAATGTGCTTGTCCCCGCACGTGATCCACTGGCCGTCGTGGTAGCCCATGGCGAGCACAGTACTCCGCTCGCCCTTTGCCGTTGCCGCAACGATTCCGTTTTCCCAGGAGTAGATGGCGACGGAGTGGTCATCATCACCGCCAACACTTCCGAGCTTCTTGCCATCGGCTGAAAAGCAGATTGCCGGCACTGATCGCTGGTGGAATCCCTCCAGACACGACACAGCCTTGCCCGGCTGGCTCGAGTTCCACGTGAAGATCTTGGGCTTCTTGCCCATTTGTGCCGTTGCGAACGTCGTCCCATTCGGATGCATACACAGTGCGACGATATCGTCGTCATGAGACTTGAAAAACGCCTGTTGGCGCGAAGCCTTGTCGTACACAATGCCGAGCGCGGCCGCGAAGTACACTATCTTGCCTTGTGCGTCGTAGCGAGCATTATTCGCAGCATTCTGGGCTTGGTAGCCGTGAACGCGCTCCAGTTCCAGTCTGGCCTCGGGCGCCGCACCGCTGATCTTGATCGTTTTCGCATCACTCGGTGGCACGATCGCACCTATCCATGGCTTGACTGCCATGAATTCATCACCAACATCGTCTCCAGCGTTCTCGAAAGCATCTAACGGGTCTTCTTCAAGCCGGAGAACCGCATCGATTTGGGGTTGGTTGGCTTTGCGCTTGGTAGGCGACGGCTCGTCGACGCTTCCAAGATTCTTGGCGGCTGTCGTTGCGTTTTCATTTCTCCACACAAACAAACAGCGGTCGTTGCCTCCGGCGGATAGGATCCACTTGTCCTGGAGCGACCATTTCACCTTGGTGACGTGTGATGAGTGGCCGAGCAACTCGACGTAGGAAGCCTTCTCAATCGCACAAGGATAGCGAAAGATCTTGACCTTGCCAAAGTCGTCGCCAGTGGCCAACAGACTGCCATCCTTCGACCGGTCGACCGAATTGACGTCTGTACCATCGCTGCATTCCTCCCAAATGCCTTGCACTGCCCAACCAAGAGTAGTTGTCATCGTATGCCACCGTTCATCTCGCAACGAGGAAGCATTTGTGATGTGGCGACCAGTCTTCACATCGCAAAACAGCAACTCGTATCCCCCACATGTGCTCTGCAGATGCTGCCCATCGGACGAGAAGTCCACGTGGCTGATGTAGCTCGTGTGCTTCTTGAAGGCCTGCTTCTTGGTGAATCCCTTGAGCACGTCGTAGAAATACACGGCTGTATCATGGCTAGCGACTGCGAGAGTTCGATCATCTGGCGAGAACTTGACGTCGCTGACCCACTTCTTCGGCTCGTAACTTGCCTCTTTTGCTTTCGCGAGGTCGTGCTCAGTGAAGACAACAAATCCTCCCGTCGGCTTCTTGCCTTTGCTTGCAGAGGCTGACGAACCGCGGCCAGACGACGCCGAAGCTGCACTGTCAGCTCCCAGTCCAACGGCAATCAGTTTACCGTCACTTGAGTACGCACACGCTCGGGCAGGCATGTCAAGAAACACGGAGCGAAGTTCGATCCTCTTGTCAAGGTCCCAAATACGAAGCGTTTTGTCGTCTCCAACAGTGCAACACTGCGCCTTGTGTGGATGGACATCGAGTCCCCAAGTCTCGCCCAGGAAATGACCAGAAGCTAATGGGTCCGTGTGTGCGTTCTTGCCAGTCCTGGCATCCAGCTCATAAATCTCCGACGCGAAAGTGCCAAGAAGTATCGACTTTTTGTCGGGTGACAGGCTGCAGCTTCGAATTGCACTGTGTGCACATGAAAGGCGCCCCGCGGCAACGTCTTGGATGAGAAACGGCCCACCAACTTCCTTCAGTTTGTCATCCCACATCGAAATGTGGCCGTCCTTGGTGCCGACGACGAGCGTACCGGAGTGATAACCGAGCGATTGGACTGCGCCAGCGTTCACTTTGGTAACTGACGTCATGTCGCGGCCGCTGAACGTGTAGAGGTTTCCGTCATTTGTTCCGACGACAAGTGAGCCACTGGCTCCGATGAACTCCGCGACGTGGAACGTTTGCAACGATCCTTTGTTGCCGAGAACTCCTTTCTTGTGAGAGAGCGCCTTGCCGTCAAAACTCCAAAAGTCAACGTGTTTCTCGCCACAGCAGACGAATTCAAGGGCCGATGCGGACGGGTTCGAACACAAATGGAACGGCGTGGCCTTGTTCCCCTTCGAAAAGGCCTTCAGAGTCGCCGTTTTCCAGCCATCTTTCGTCTCATACACGCCCACACTGTGGTCATCATCACCTCCAACAGAGACAAGTACGGATTCCCCGCAGAATGCGACTTGCAGCACCGCACGTTGATGGAAACCTTGCAAAACGCACATGGTTTCAAGCGACTTGGTGTTCCAGACGTTGATCTTCGGCTTCTTGCCGATCTCACCGCTCGCTACGACTGCTTGCTTCGGATGGACGCATAGACAAAGAACATCGTCCGTGTGGCCAAGGTAGTGTCGCTGTGAGTTTTGCTTGATGTTGAGTACGACGCAAGCAGCTGCCGCTGGATATATAGCTTCATCCGAGGCTCCAGGAGCATAGCGCACGTTGTTCTTCGACTCTTGAGCGTTGTATCCGAAGATCCACTCGAGCGAAACAGACACCACCGGAGCCGACTTGTTGAGTGGCGGTGCCTTGCTGGGTGGTACGATCGCCCCCTTCCACGGCTTCACGGCCAGGAACTCGTCACCGGCGTCGCTTAGAGTTGAGGCGTTGAATCCTGACGCCAACTCTTCACTTGTCGACCGCTGTTCCGTCTTTTCAACGTCTCTTCTCGGAAGAACCACGTCTCTCAAGCTGCTCTCTAGACTCGATTCGTCGTCGTCGTCATCCAGTTGGTTCTCGTTTTGATGGGACGTGTCGGCTCGATCGAACACGTCGAAGACCGCACGGGCTGTCACATTCTCCGTGCAGTATGTTCGGAACTGGTCGCACGTGATCGTCACTTGGTTCAGACTGGCAGTCACGGATGAGATCTTCGCGATCTCTCGGAAGACACGCTCGGCCAGCACTTCGATCTCGTCGTCGTCCAGGTACGGAAGCGTTCCGGGCTTCTTGTCGCGTTCCTGGTTCGCCGTAAACTTCAAGATCTTGACCAGACCCAACAGCGTCGACTTGAGTGAGACCGTGAGCTCGTCCAAATCCAACGCGCCGTCTTCCGACATATCCCACGAGTCAAACAGCAAGTCGATCTTGTCTTCAATCGGAGCCGCAGCGATGAACGCAATTGCCGACAGGAACTCTAACGCGTCCATCACGTCGCCAGATCCTTCCTCACCCAAACTGCCATTGTGTGACTGAAGATTGTGGGCGCAATGGGTTGCAAACACTCGGAAGACTAGGTCGGCGTGCTGCATGGCGCGCTTGGACGACGCGTGCGGGTCGAGCGACTGCGCGGCCTTGGTGCACAGCAGGCGTAACTGCGCCCGCGTGAGCGCGAACGACGCCGCGATGTCGTAGAAGCTGCGCCAGTAGGCTTCGATGTCGCGCACATGGAGGTCATTATACGGCAGGATGGCGTCCATCAGCGCGACCTCCTTGGGCTCTCGCAGCGCCGCCGTGATCGCGTTGCCCATGGTCGCCCACTCGCTTCTCTGTGTTGACCTTCAACTTGGGGCGGCAACCTTTCGAGAATTCAGCTTATTTTCCTCCAATCAGAGTTTAGCAGTAACGTAGTTGCATAATTAGAGTGTGTTTGCACCACAGATGTGTGGAAACGGGGTTGATCAATAAGGATCATTCACGGTACTGGTTCCCTCCCCCGCCTGCCCACCCATTAGAGCATTCGGATTGATCGAGAACCTAGTCGACACCAGCGAGAAATCTTCATCACCATGGCCGACATCCAGAACTTCCAGACCTTCGGTGCATATTGAGTTGACGACGACCACGACGCGGTGTCAAAATGGCAGCGCGGCGTGGTTCTCCAACAAGTTTTGATCAGAAAAAGAGGCTAAACAACCACTTTTGTTCACTTGATAGATGCCTTCGCTGACGCCAAGGACGACTCCGGCCTCGGCGGTGGCAAGGTCCACGTGCGTGTGCAGCAGCGTAACGGTCGTAAGTGTTTGACGACCGTGCAGGGCCTCGCCGACGACCTCGACACCAAGCGCATCCTGAAGGCGTTCAAGAAGAACTTCAGTTGCAACGGCGCTATCGTCAAGGACGAGGAGTTGGGTGAGATTCTCCAGCTCTCGGGTGACCAGCGACAAAACATCAAGGACTTCCTCGTGGACCAGGAGATCTGCTCGGACGGCCAGGTTGTGCTCCACGGTTTCTAAGCGCCATACCCGATGCAGCGGATTAATGTATAGATACTCCATCGTCGACGACGCCGACGACGCCGAGAGGACCCGTGCGAGCGAACGGATGCAAATCCTGATTGCTGCAGCCATCAAATTCATGTTTTGATTCGAATCAGCGTGTTCTTGTCTTGAGTTTGCGGTAAGTGTATTATCTTCCTGTCCACGATCTCTGCTGTAGAAACATCAACTGGGCCGCACATTCATCGATCCCGACCCGCTTCTGACTTCACGACAGCCTAGAAAGCAAGGAGCGCCAGGCACTCAACTCTCTCTCGTGGAGGACGTGGGCTTTGGGAGCTGAGCGTCGTAATTTTGAGCTCCTTATCGAGTTGACTTCCTGTAGTAGGCACAGTCATCGTGGGAGCCTATCGGGTGAGAACTTGACCTCGCTGACCGCCTACTTGGATGTTTGATCCTCGAAGACCTTGCTGTAGAGTTCATCACACTGGACGATTACGAAGTTGTATTCGGTATTGTGCGCTGTTGTAACAGCATGCTAGTCCCCGAGTCAGATCGTGCATTCTACGTATAGCTTCGAAATAATGTTGCCGAAGCGAAGTCTTCATTCAGGTTCCACACTCGCACGTCTTGGTCGTCGCCAACTGACGAGTTAGAACTGTTTGAACGAGATGCCAGTGACACGTGAGGATGCTTGTCTAGAATCTGCTGCAAGTGCACCCTCGTACCAGCTCTACAAACATCTCCTACAAGACGGCTCAATCATCGATCCCGACCTCTATTCTGTCTTCGGGGCAGTCTAGAAAGCCAGGAGCACCCAGCTTTTCATTCTCTCTTCGCAAATACTCTACAGCTGGTTGGTAACCTTGAACTCTGGGAACGCAAGGTCTGGCTGCCAAATGCCCTGGATCGTCGGGCGCTTCGAGATGACCGGCTTCTTCATTCGCGTCATCTTGCGGCCGCTCGTGTTGCGGAGACGCTCGATCTGCACCACAACAATCAAACTCCGATGAGCATCGTCGCTTCTCACTGAAATAGAAGGTCGGTCAAACGCACCATTCCCAGGACGAATGGGATCTCCTGGTTCTTGACATCGATCACCTTACGGTCGTTCGTGACTGCAGACGCAATCAATCGAACATTGTCAGCATCATGCCAGGTTTCCTCAATTGCATCGGCCACAACTGTACGTACTGTAGTCGCCGATGAGCACTGGGTGGCGAGCGCCCTTGATCTCAGTCTGGAAAGTGACCTGCGGGTTCTCCTTCACGAACTGGATGAAGCGTGGGTCCTTGAGCATCTCACTGTTCACGATGGGGCCATGCGAGTTCCATCAGCGCCATATCCTCACCATAATGACTCTGCGCTTTGCGCTGCATAGTGCACTTACCGCACATGACGGCTGCTGCCACCGTGCTGGCAGTATCGGATCGTCAATTGCTGCAGCTGCCACACTCCGCGCGTCGCCATGGTTCTGCTCGCTCACTCTGCTTTACGGTCGGTGTGTGGGATGCAAGTGCGCCAGCCACCACACTCGTCCAGGCGCGTCGTACTCTACCATCTCGTTCAAGTACGAATATCCACAAATCCTGCTAAAACAGTAAGTTGTGTTTCCATTTCGACCAATCATAGAAAGGAAATAAGGAGTGATGGTCCTGGTGTGCGCCCGGCAGAATTGACTCGGAAGGAAGGGAAACGGCGGGAACCCAACACGAAAATGGCGTCGGCAAGACGCCGCCAGGATCCCCCGCAGCCGCCGCCTCCGCGACAGGGAGGCGGATCTTCATCTAATGGCGCTCCTAATGAGATCGATAGCATCCTGCAGGTCGTATACGCGCATCAGCGCGGGCATGAGGACGGCAAGCACGACGCCACAGCTTCAATCCCGCGGTGTCGCGCCATGCTCAACAAGGTCAAGAAGTTCCTCCCGAAGCTGCTGCGAGTCATCTCGTCCGCTCGCGTGGACGTCGCAGTGGATATGCTTCGTGACATGTGCGAGTTGCTGGATCTGCTCATCCACGCGCGCGTGTGTCCGCACGCTGCCGGTGTGTTTATCGACGATCCGCGAGCAGACCAAGCGGGCGGATCAACAACGCAGCCGTTTGCGACGATTGCGACTGTGCTGCTGTACCTCGTGTCGTTTTTCTGCAATGAGGGGCTCGTGGATGCCCAGCCCAAGGTGCTCGACGTCATGGTGCAACTGGTGGTGCTGCTGCAGAGTCGAGACGCGTACGCCTCGCTTCACTTCTTTCGCGACGGTGTCGAGCTACTGGAAGACTGCCTACTGCTGGAAGAGTGTCTGCGACGAAGTGAGCTTGAGAGCGCGGATGCTGCCCCCGCTTCGGTCGCGTGCTATCTGAATACGGCGATTCACGCGTTCAACGGCGCTGACGGGCCTCTCGGGTCTTCATCCGGCGACATTCTGTGTGGGTGTTTGCCTGCACAAGATCCTCTGGCTGTGCACACCAGAAAACAACAGCTCAAGACGTTGCTACCGCCGATCCACGTCCCTTCGTACGGCGCAACCGTGGTGCTACGCAAGAGTATCGAGCAGCTCGTCGCAGAATTGCTGCGGGTGATTGGACCGCAAGTCGTTCTCGACCAGTCACAGCAACGATTGTGCTTGGTTGTTGGTCCACTCATTGATCGTGATGTCGAGCTTGTTTCAAGAATCAGCAGAGGATCGATGGTCGGGGGCTCATCCAGGGGAGACACCCAAGATGTCGTCGTAGCGTCATGTGAGCTCGTTCACGCGCTGCTGTCTGCCAACAACACCGTAGAGAGATCCTTTCTGCAAGTGGCGCATGCGTTCTTCCAAAGAGCTGGTGGCTACGCACCTATCGACGAAGCTGCAAACGTCGTGTCTCGAATTCTCGGCCAGATTGGATCAAGTCTTTCGAACATGTCGGCTTTGGGAAAAGAAGAGCTATGGGCAAGCATCATCCGTTGGCATCAAGACCGCATCGCGTGGGTAGCTCAGTGTCAAGATGAAGACATACCTTCGAGCTGGAGTGCGGTGTTTCCTTCGTCGCTGCGGCTGTACGCTTGCATGCCTGAAGAAATGTGGGGTACCTCCGTATGGGCAGCAATCGATCTGCTTCAGACGACCACAACTTTGCCCGACCAGGAAAGCCAAGCGACTATCGTCTCGATGATTCACGCATATCTTTCCACTCAGACCAGGTTGGTGGTGTTCGTGAAAGTGTTCTCACGAGCGTTGATGAAGAGGCAACAACAAGACCAAGCCGATGCCAGCCGCAGTTTCAAACGACGGAGGATATCACGGACCGACACCCGCCCGCCGTCGACACAAGATGTGAGCCGATGCTGTGAGGACTTGTCAGCATATCTGCTTGACTTGGTTTTTTCTCGCACACGCCAAGGCGAAGTGGATGCTCACTCAATGACGCTTGCTCTTCGCATTCTACTACCACTACGACCGCTTGCCGATCGCGTTGCGAGAGTCGAGAGCCAGTCCATAATTCGCAGCATCATCCAACGTGTGGAAGTAACTCTCCGCTCAAGCGAAGGAAGCGAAAGCGGCTTGCAGAGTTCAGTCGCGGTGAGTCTGGTCGCACTTCTTCTGACGTACTTGCGAGAGAATGAAATCGGGCGGTTTCGAGTCTTCGTCGACGGCGTCATACTACTGATCGAGAAGAATCCGATGGCATTGCGAGAGCCAGGCGAAGAAATCCATCCAGTCTCACATACGCAGTTCTTCGCGATAGTCTATGGCTATTGCGGCCTCCAGGACTCCCCTCCAGTCTGGACGTCAGACGCTACCCGGGAATGGCTCAATAGGTGTGAAACGTTCACGCGACCAATACTCGAGATGAATGCGGCATCGCGAAGACTGTTTCTCGTCCTGCTCGTTTGGCGACACCACCGCGCAATGAATTTTCGCCTCGACAGCTGGACGGAGACAATGCCCGGGCAAGTTATCAAGCGATTGTGCGGAGAAGGTTGTCAGGATACGAGTGCTCAAGCATCATTCATTGCGATGGTACCGATGCTAGTAGAGTTCATGGACCATGAACTCTATGATGTTGCAAGCCGAGATCGACGTCTTGGAACCGTTGTTCGTCTTCTCGCTAACGCGTACAGCGTCGCCCAAGTGGATCTGACAGTTCGAGCTGCTTGTGTCGAGGCGGTCAGACTGGCGATATGCTTGCGTTCGTCGCGCGGAACGGGGCGGGATGCCTTCATTGAGTGGTCATTGTCCACGAACCAGTCGTGTTGTCCCACTCCGCTTGCTGAAGACTCCAAGACTGCGGACATCGCCCGATTTCCTGTCGACGTAGTCCAACTCGTGTCGGAATGGTTCGATGATCCACGAGATGATATCGACTCTTCACTGCAAGTCCAGCTGCTTGCACTGGCGGCCTCTCTCCTACGACATGCCAGCATTGACAAGACTCTACGATCGAGTGTCAAGTTCATAATCGACAAAGTGACCGACGAAGATCGCACTGTCCGTCGAGTTGCCATCCGCAGCTTCCGTTGGTGCAATGACAGTCCTCTCCTCGTCGACTTCCTCGTGGATCCCAAGACTGGCCGGTTGGTGATGGAGCAGCTGAGCGACGCGATCACTCGTGCAACGAAGGCTCGAAACTTCTTGCTACTGGAGTCCTGCATCGAGGCGATTGGAATGATGTGCTGGTCGAAGACGGTGATCGACAGTGACCAAAGCGACATCCTGGTATGGGGTATGATCCAGCTCTTCGGTTTGTGGACAAGCGCCCATGGCACGCAAGGCCCTGTGTCAACTGCGGCGTTTGATCAAATGTGGCGACTGTTCTCTCGTCACAAGCTGTCTTGGAGGCAGCTTTTCTTGATGCATCCCGACGAGTTATACTTCCCGGTGATCGACACCCTACTTCGTTCCCGCCGTCTCAGTTTCTTCGTCCGCACATTCTACGGCCCGCATGTTGATGAAACGGTGATATTGCGGGAGAGTGCTCCGTACGTTCTTCCTCAGTACGTTGTCACGCGCCAAGACGTCCTGATTCGAAGCTTCGTTGAGGAATGCCTTGGTGACCTGGGAGCGATTGACGTGGACATGGATGGCGAAGAATCCGACTCGAAGTCAGTATTGAAGGATCTGCTGACCGAGAACATGGAGTATATTCTGAAGGAGTTGATCATCCACCAAGTCGAAGTTGACGACCCTGCCAATCGGACCAAGGAGTGGGAGTTTCTCTTCCAGTATCTACCGGAGAACTTCTCCATCCGCGACGCGATCTCTTGCCGACAGCTGCCATTGTTGAAGGTTTTGGCTCGGGAGCTGGGGGGAGACCGAGCGGGATTGGCGAGAAAAGCATTTCGCGAGATATCTCAGTACCTGATGCAAGGAATCGAGTCTTCGGAAGGTGACGTGGACGCGAGTTTGATGATGCCACGACAATACTTCATGGCGCTCCTGACCGATTTTGGCATCCGCATCGGTGCGAAAGGACCAACCTCGAGCCTTGCACCAAAGATTCTTGCGATTAAGAGCATTCACCGCCTGTTCAACATGATTGATCAAGAGGGCGACGACGGAATGGAGTCGGTGCGCGGTGCACTTGATCCATTCGTGCCCAAGATCATGGCGATCCTCAAGGTTGGCTTAAATGACGTGGGACTGCAAGAGGCTGCCATTCAAGCTTGGAGTGCCTTCATTCGGATGCTGACACCCAAGGCCCTCGAATCCAACTTCGTGTCGATCGTCGTGAGTGTATTACCGTGCCTGCGAGAACCCACTCCATCGACTGAGCACGAAAGCGAGGACTCGTCAGTGGCTACACTGGCGAAAGATGAATCCAAAATCAGCGGTTCAGCCAACCAGCTCAACAAAACGTGTACGGCGACGGCGATTGGTGTGCTGAGATACCTTTTTGTGGAACGGCGAGTCGAGTTGGCCCAATGCTTCCCGAAAGTGAGCCTCATTCCATCACTTCCTGCTCTTGACGAAGTCTACGCCTCGTACGTTGGCGTCGTTGGTGATCCTTCGAAGATGCCTCTTGTCGACATTCTGAAGAGCTGCCTTCCATTCGTGATTCATTGGGATCTGAACGTCCGAGAGATCGTTCTTCGAGAACTCCAACGCGTCTTGGTCTCACGGTCCAGAGAGTTGCGTCACCTACTGCAGTCAGAGGGAGAATTTGTCGATCCGGCCGTGCTGGAGATCTTGTTCGCACTTTTACACATTGCGCGAACCGACACGAACGAAGGCATCCGCCTGATCTGTGCCAAGTGTCTAGGGGCACTGGGAGCACTTGACGGCTCGAGGATTCCGTTGTCGTTTCTGCATGCGTCTGGTGCTACGCTCGAGGCGAGGATAACGGGTAAGGCCGGCTCTAATCCCAGCGGAGCCGTCAAAGAAACGAGAACCGAGCACTCGACCAAGGAACTTGCGTGCGTCTTGATTGAGAACTGGCTGGTGAAAGAACTGCGAGCGGCGCCTGAGACGACTGACGCCATCGCTCTATCGATTCAAGAATTGCTGACTTGTCTGGCCGACTTATCTGCTGATCCGCAACACGGTGGCCAGAATGTCAAAGATGCCGCGAGAAATCCAGGCAAAAACTCAAGAAAGCGAATCAGTGGGCCAATGCCTGACTGGATGAGAAGGCGATTCGAGCGCAAAGATGTGCTCGAGTTTGTCGAACCATACTGGAACACGAAGTACTCCTTCGATGCCAAGGCAAAGCCAACTGATGGCAACCAGGTGTTCTACGAAAAGTATTCGTCGACCTACGAGGAGTGGCTTCAGGCGTGGTGTCGCCGACTCATCGATCTCTCGCAACCTCCGGAACAGATGATTTTTCTGGCGTGCCAGACAGTTGTGTCTTCGAATGCTGCGATCGGCCGGTTCCTGCTGCCGTACCTCATCCAGAACGTGTTGCGATCCGGCCGTCCAAGTGTATTTGCCGAGGTGACTCGAGAAGTCATGGCGGTGCTCAAGGATGATGGAGTCATGGACGACTTCACCCAGGGTGTCGTCATGGAGTCTCATTCGACGCTGAACGAAGGCAACGATGCGAACGAACGAGCATTTGGAGAATACGCGAGTCGTCATCATCAGTGCACACAGACGATCGTCTCAGCAATCGATGAGCTGAACGAATGGGTCTGGAGTAATGACAAGAAGAACCTGGCCTTGAGCGCCATGTCAAACCGCGCGACAGCCTCGACGCCAGCTCGCCCCAGTGACGGTCCATCAGAGCTCGATGATCCTGAAAAGGAGAACCTGGAGGAGTTTATCAAGGAGATTCCGAGTCAAGTGCTGTCCAATGCTGCTTTCCGCATCAAGGCATACGCTAGAGCTCTCCAATACTTCGAGGTCTATCTACGCCAGCAAGTACCAACAGAGAAGCCCGACGCCAATACTGCCAACGGTATAGTGTCGACATTGCCCGTGGATCTCGCACTGATTTCGAAGCACGCGACGTACCTCCAACAACTCTACAGCCGCGTCGACGAACCTGACGCGCTCACGGGCTTGGCTACCTTGAGAAGACTGTACGACCCCCAAAACTCAGATATGAGAACCGCCGACGACGTGGACGGTGCAAGCGCAAGCTTGACGTATCTTCTGCATCAGGTTGTGGACCATGAGCAACTTGCTCAGTGGGAAGACGCGTTGGCGTGTTACGAACAGGCGATCCAAGAAGTCCATTCTGCTCAAGCCGCCCACTCGTTCTACTCTGGTGAGATGGACGACCACCACGGTGAAGCCCCTCGGGACCAAATTGCCAGTCTCGGAGCTACGAGAGACCCACGCCAAATCAAGCCCGCGTTGTACTCAGGCATTGTCCAGTGCTTGATCCAACTCGGTCGCCTGGAGAGTGCACTCCAGCATATCAACGGTATCGTCACGCAAGAGCCCCAATTTGTCGGAACGCTCTACCCACATGCGCTGGAGTGTGCGTGGCGTCTTTCTCGGTGGGATCTCGTTTCCGAGCTTCTCAATACCGAACGCCAGACGTCGTTGTTGTCGAACAGTCTTAGCCAAGGTGGCGTTTCTTCGCGTCTTCGCAACCTCGAGGTTTCGCAGCTATCTCTCGTGCGCGTTTTGCATAGTCTCCACGAAGGCAACCATGTCTCGTTCTTGAAGCACCTCCAAGAAGCCCGGTTGGAAATCATGGGTCCTCTCGCAGCAGCGTGCGCTGAATCCTACCAACGAGCTTACCCGTTGCTACACAAGCTGCATTTTCTTCACGAGGCTGAGCAAGGCTTCATCAGCATCCGCGCATGCACCGGAATGGACGAGCAAGCACGAGAGAAACGATGGCACGAGCAGTGTCCGTGGGACGCGCGCTACGATCTCATGTCTGCCTCGCTCAAGTTCCGAGACCCCATCCTGGCATTGCGCCGTGTGATGCTGCAGGAGGTTGACTTGCGAGCTGAAGTTTCGCAAAACTGGTTGTCGTACGCGAAGATCGCCCGAAAAGAAGGCTACATGCGCACTGCAACCAGCGCCATCATGCACGCCGAGGCGCTAGACAACCCGTACGCGTCGTTGGAGAAGGCCAAGCTCATGGTTGCTCAAGATCGCATGTATGAGGCACTTCAGATATTGGAGCCCGTCGATATCGACGCGTCGAGATTGGACTTCAAAGTGGAAGATCCGCATTACTGCGCGAAGAACTTGCTGCTGGCGACGAACTGGATGCAAGAGTCGGGTCAACGCCAAGGTAAGAAGGTCGTGGAGAGATACGAAGCCGTCATCAAGTTCGACCCAAAGTGGGAGAAGGGCTATTTCTTCCTTGCCAAGTACTACGAGTACCTGCTGAGCGTGAGTCACCCTGAAGCACCAACGTCCATCTCAGCAACCAGCAGCTCGCGAAACGACGATGCAGCAATCAACATTGATGCCACCTTCCACTCCCATCTCATCAATCTGATGAAGAACTACGTTCTCGCTCTGAGCCATGGTACCAAGCACGTGTTCCAGTCGATGCCACGTCTTCTCACGCTGTGGTTCGAGTATGGTGAGCTGCTGCAGCCTGGGTCGAACAAGGGTTCAAGTGTGAACAAGGCGATGCGCAGTATTGAGATGGAGCTGAGCCAGACCAGTACGGAACAGCAGATCCTGAATGACGTCACCCAGGTGATGCAGAAGGCGATGGAGACTCTGCCAGGCTATGAGTGGCTTGTCTGCTTTCCGCAAGTGACGTCTCGTATTTGTCATCCCAACCCAGTCGTAGTAGAAGGAGTCAAGAAGATCATGATGAAGGTGCTGCTGACGTATCCAACGCAAGCGATGTGGCCTCTGCTCGGACTCTCACGGTCGCTCAACACGCAGCGCCGCAACCGAGCACGTGAGATCCTCGCCGCAACGCAGCGTCAGTTCATGTCAAGCGGGTTGCCGAAGATTGCGGATAGTTTTCGGGAGGGCGCGCGTCTTGCAGATGAGCTCATCGATCTCGCAAGCTCGGATCCAGGAAACCAGCGCAAGATCCACATCCGGCTGAGTCGCATTCGAGAGAACATTCTGGTGCCCGTGCAAGCTGGACTGAATACTGTGCTTCCCTCGTCAGGACTCGCTCCATCCGATGATGGCCACTCAGCATTCATGCCGCATTCGCAAGTTTACATCAAGGCATTCAGCGACAAGGCAGACGTGATGATGACGAAGGAGAAGCCGAAGCGCATTGAGATTCTCGGTAGCGACGGGCAACTGTATCCGTTCTTGTGCAAGCGCGAGAAGACGGG
Organism: Pythium apleroticum; assembly: GCA_023337875.1. Classification (NCBI taxonomy): domain Eukaryota; phylum Oomycota; class Peronosporomycetes; order Pythiales; family Pythiaceae; genus Pythium; species Pythium apleroticum. Next base: position 6,849 of record JAADXN010000143.1, on the reverse strand, counting down.
CGATCTACGTAAGGACGCGCGAATGATGGAGTTCAACACGATGATCAACAAGCTGCTCCAGAAAGATCGCGAAGGTCGCAAGCGAAAGTTGCGGCTCCGTACTTACGCTGTGGTCTGTCTGAACGAAGAGAGCGGCTTGATGGAGTGGGTACGCCACACCAAGGCCATGCGGCAGCTCATCGGGCAGATCCACAAATCCGAACGTGGCTTCATCCAGCCATTGCGCCTTACACAGGAGATCAAGGAACGCTTTCTTTACATGCAGAAGAAGTTCGCGGAAGACGTGCCGCTGATGGCCAAATACTACCGCGTCAAGATCCTGTCGTTGCCCGTCTTCACGCCGCGGTTCCACCAGTGGTTCACAAACAACTTTGCCGATCCGACGGCTTGGTTCGAGGCGCGACTCGCATTCTCCCGCTCGGCGGCTGTGTGGTCAATGGTCGGCCACATCATCGGTCTCGGCGATCGTCATGGTGAGAATATCCTGATCGACACCACGAACGGTGAGTGTGTCCACGTGGACTTCGACTGTCTCTTTGACAAGGGCCTCAAACTCGCCAAGCCGGAGATCGTGCCGTTCCGACTGACGCCCAACATCATCGACGCGTTCGGCATTACTGGCTACGAAGGAGTCTTCCGTCGTGTGTGTGAGGTCACGATGGAGCTGCTACGTGGTAACAAGGAGACGTTGCGGAGTGTACTCGAGTCCTTCATCCACGATCCGCTCGTCGAGTGGGGACGTCGAGGCAAGAACGCCCAGGGCATGAACGGCACGTCGAACGGCGGCCGAAGCATTGCCGATATCCCGAGTGACCGTAGCAAGGAAGAGACGCGTGTGATCCTCAAGACCATCGACGACCGCCTCACTGGCATCTACAACCTAGGTGACGCGATCCGCATGCAGGTGTCGTCGTCTCACCGCAACCTGCTTCCTGAGAACGAGACGCTGCCTCTGTCTGTGCAGGGCCAAGTCGACAAGCTGATCCACGAAGCCACAGCCCACGAGAACCTTGCGCAGATGTACATCGGCTGGATGCCGTTTCTCTAGACGACAGCCATGGTCTGCAAACGTAAGGGTCGATACAACGAGCTGCTTGACGAACGCTGAGACGGTGATGTTTTATGTTCTTTTCGTGATCATGGCCTCAACACCTCTGCTTTCTACACACGTGAGAGTCGGTCTACTTGGTCTCCGCCTTCTCTTTAGAGAACACACGCTTGACCATCGGGATCGTGGCGACGGCGAACGGGAATCGCAGAGGCTCGGCGGCCTCGTTCACGATAAACGCCAGCGCCAGCGTGCCGTGCTTGGGGTCGAGTCGCTCCGGGTCAATGAGCTTGTCCAGGCCGATGGACATGACGAAGTCGATGACCTGCGCGCCGTTGAGCAGGCCCGTGTCGAAGGCCGCGTAGAAACCCACGCCCGTCATCACGTACAGACTGGTCCACCAGATGAAGAACGGCATGCCGTACTGCTTCATCGTGGCCATGAGCCCCGGCTTGGCCTTGCTGATCTTGTCCTGCAGCTCCGCGACCTGCTTCTTCAGCGCCTCATTCTCGGCGATGAGCTCCTCCACGGTCTGCAGCGGCGGCAGGCCCGACGCGTCTTCGTCCTTCTTCGACGACGTGGAAAACGCCGCGTGGATCGGCAGCTGCAGAGCCGCGAAGCGCGCGGACGAGCGACCGCTGGTGAAAAGCGCAGGCGCGAATGCAGAGGAAGAGGCCACGCGCAGCGTACGCGCGGCCGAGTGCTTGGCCGTGGCGGCGAACAACACGCGGCTGGACAGCATCGTGGTGACGGTCGCGATGACGATTCTGGGAATGATGTTGACCGAGGTGATGGTCAAGGGCCTATGGGCCAGGGGATCACTAAAGTTGAAGCAACTCAATGACAACATCTTTGTATGAACGTGACATTGGGGCAACATTGTTGGCGACTTAGAATTGCATGTGACGTGTGTGTGTGACCCCTCCAAGGTCGGAAATGGCTGCGTGCGTGAATGGATGGATAGATGTCGATGACTGGTTAGAGCAGCTCGTGGAGCTGTGCGAGAACTAGGGACTGGAGAAGTGCTCGTGCGTCGTCTCGAGGCGTCTCGATGAGCGTCTTGGCTCCGTCTTTCCACAGCGTTACGCGGGCATCGAGCCCCGGGATACTCAGCATGGCGTCGGCGTTGTCGGGGCCTTGCGAGACATACACAGCGAGCTGGTCGTCGTGCTATCAGAGCCACAAGATCCAGTTACGTCAGCTGTGGTACAACAATACACGATCAGAGTGACAAGACGTGTGTACGCACCATTTTCAGCTGCTGCAGGAGCTTGTCTTCGTCCACTTGGCCGAGCAGCACCTTCGACTTCTCACAGTACTCGATCGCTGGGTGGCTGAACGATGAACCCGTAGGTGACATCGACGGCCCGCCTGACGCAGGCGGCGCCTTGCGCTTGACTCCAGCCACGCGTGACGACTTTCCGTCGCCCTTTCCCGACTGCTGCTGCTGCAGCGAGGCCGCAGTCTGGGCAGCTTCCGAGCTCTTGTTCGTCGAGACGCTGGGAGCTGCTGCTGATTCGATCACAAACTCGTGGTGCTTGACAGTGATCCGTCCGAAGATGCTCGCGACACCTTTTCCATTGACTTCGGTCATCATGGCCTTCGCGGCGAGCTCTGGATCCAGCTTACCGTCGATGTACTTGTTCGACTTGTCCAGCGACACAGGCACGAGCCGCTTCATCGACACAGTCTCGAGCTCGGTCTTCGGACGAGCGGCGATGAGATCTTGCAACGGAAATACCCGCGAGAAATGTGATGAGTCGACTGGCTCCTTGTCTGACTTAGTGCTCGTGTTTGGCGACGCATTCGTGAGGTACTCGTGAGGAACGAGGAGGTTGCGCGGCACACAGCGGGCGATGAATTGGTTCACATCGCCACAGCTCAGTCGCGCGTCGATGGGACTGACCATCTTCTCGATCTCAAGGGCGAAAAACGGAGAGAGTACGGCGTGGGCGTCGAGTGACGGGTCCGTTAAGATGACTGCGTGGCGGGCGTCGTGTCCGAATAGACGAATCAACTCCGGCGAAAGCCCAGTGCGAAGCGTCGGGTGGCTAACAAAGACGACACCTCCATGCTTTGCAGCCACAGGGACAGTCAGCTACGTAGGTAATAGACTCCTCCAACGAGACCATCCACTCACCTGGAGACTTGCGACGAGTTGGCTTGACAGCTCTGTTGCGACTTGCAGCACTTTGCTCCGACGTAAGTGCTCGTGAGCAAACGCTGGCTCGCCAGCATATAGCTTTTCCGTCTTTTTCTCACACAAAAACTCAGCGCCGCACTGGGCCAAGTCGAGGACTTCCTCCGCAAACGGCGACAGCAGCACGATTGGCAGCTGAGGTGTCTTGCCGTGAAGGCAAGCAGCATACACCGCTTCGATGAGATCGAAGAGCACGCCGGCAAACGCGACAGGCAGAATGCAGACGCCTCCACGGTCCGTCACGCGGCTCACGGCCTTGAGGAGCCGCTCGACGGTGAGCTCCGTCGTCATGTGCGGGTCGCGGTCGGGCTTGATATCCGTAACGATGAGCGTGTCGACGTCGATGAGCGGCGCGAAATCGAGTTCTTTCGGATGGCGGTTCAGATCTCCTGAGGCGGCAGCGACGTACGCCACGCGATCGCTGGGCGACTCGAGCAGCCACACACTCGAGCCTAAGCTGAAGCCGGAGCTCAACGCCGACAGCGTGACGCCGTAGGAAAGCTTGGTGATCTCTTTATACTCGACCACGCAAACGCGTTTCATGCATTCAGCGACATCCTCCAACGAAAACGGCGACAGTGTGACGACAGACGAGGAGCCGGTGGTCGCAGGCAGCTCAAAGATGACCGAGTGGCGGCGAGCGTAGCCGCTGAGCTCCTTGAGCAGCACACAGCCGAACCGCATCGTCATCTCTGTCGCGTAGACATCGCCCTGTAGCCAAGAAGCACACAATCAGAGTTAGAGATCAAATGTGGAGGAAACTGCGGACTGGAGACACAACTCGCACCTTAAATCCGAGCTGCTTCGTCAGAAACGGCAGCGCGAGCATGGATAAATGGTTCGACAGCAGCAGGAAGTCCAACGACGCGACGTCTACAGCTCTTAGCGAAGGTAGGAGGATGCGCAAGGAGCCAGCGTCGTTGCCCGGCTGCATTGTGACGCCGCAGTCGAGCAGGAGCTCATATCCGCCGAAGTCCATGAAATGGCACAGCGCGTCATTGGCGCCGCCCAGCTGGATCTGCAAAACGAGAGGGTAGCATAGCAAGTCAGTGCGATTCTAATGGGCGACGCTACGTCGCCTGATAGAGCTCTAGGGGCGCGTATACACGCAGGCAAATACCCACCAGCTTCATGATCTCCCCGTGCTTTCGACTCCTCGGCGAGATTGTGACCACGGAGAGGCCACAAATAAAGGAGACGCGGTACGGTAACGTTAATCGTTATTTCAGTAGGTTACGCTTTGTGTCTGATCATCACCATCTTCGCCATCAAAAGGGTGGTTATGGTCACGATGCGGCTACTTGCGGCGGTTGTGACGCTCGCTGTAGGCGTCTCTGCGCGCGCAGAACCACACGCTCGTGAAGCGGTCTCTCTGTTGAGCGTATGGCCAGCGCAGTTGAACACGAAGCTGTCTGTGAAGGATGCACAAGGTGCTTAATCCACTCCCACTATTGGTGTCGCTATCGTCTTCACGTGTCTGACGCGGTGATAGCAGACGCAGGCAAGTGGAGTGTTGAGACGACGCAAGGTGGTGTTCTCGCAATCGAGACGACGACCTCGACCGCTGTGGAGCTCCCAAGTATTGACGCGTCCAGTATCTCGTCCATCCAGGTACGGTGGCGTAGCCCTCCCCACCAAGCAGCCAGCTATTCCGTCTCACTCTCGACTGTGCAGGTCACGTGGGTCGCGCCGACTGGATCCTCGTCCGCCTGGCGTCGTGTGGCTGCCTCTGCATCCATCCACACACTCCCAGTTGTCTTCTCGGCGGGCCTTCACGTTCACGTCGTGGCTCAAGAACGTGACCAAGACGTGGTTGAAGTGGAAGCTGCCACTCGCGGACTTCTGGTGGGACTCAACGGTGGCTTCAACGAGCTACGCAGTGGGCTTTTCGCGCGATCGCTGTGTGTGTCCACGGTGTTCACAGACCGGCTCACGGGCGCCGACGAGAGCTGCTTCTCCGCCAGTCTGCCGTTCGATGCTGTGCCGGTGAGTTCGTCGAATGCGTGGGCCCGAACAACAGAGGATTTGCAGTTGCGAGTGCACAGCGTGTCGCTCTCAAAGCCTCAAGGCGGTGGCCATGGCTTCGATGTGGACACGCTGAGCGTGTTTGAGACCGTGGGCGGCACTCTTCTTCTTCCTCGAGACCTGGTGAACTCGGCAGCTCACGAGTCTGTTGGTGTCGTCACGGAAATCGATGACTCGACTGGCGTGGCCTCCGTCGGCTCATTAACGGCAACTGGTCTCCAAGTCACGTCCAAGACGGCGCCATTACGGTCCGCTGTAAAGGCGGATGTCGCTGTGGACATCCTAGGAGAAGGCTTCCATCGCCAAGTGCGCATCCGCCTGTCACCAGACAGTGCGATCTGCCCACACGAAGCCGCTGCTTTGCCCACGTTGCGTGTCGTGCTTCCACTCACTACTGCCGTGTACGCGGATCTCGATGAACTACGGGTATGTGGCTCGTATTTCACGTTACACGCACGCCTGGCCTGTGACTGATCCGTTGTTTGAAAATCCAGCGCATGGAGCGATTCGGCGAGCTCACGCTGCACTCACCAGCCAAGCACATTGAGATCGAGCGGCCCATGGCCGTCTCGTCGCAGCATGTCATCGCGCTCGATTTCCCAGCGTGAGTGCTGCGTTTTCATTGCGGTGTGTGATGTGCGAGTTGACGTTGTGTGTGGGACGGCGTAGGGATCCGACGAAGTCCGTCCACGAATTCACCTTCCCCATCCACTTGCGGTACCAGTCGCCGACGAATGGCTCGTACTACGCACCAGCGACCATGATCGCGCCCGAACTTCTCGTCTCCTGTGGTGTTATTACTCAGCATCCGACGGGCTCGCAGGCAGAATCTCTCGGCAAGCCGTGGAAAACTTTATTCTCAGTACGTCGGTTTCACTTGCTTTGGCATTGTCCACTAGTACAGGGCTCACTGACATCTCATCCTCGTTCGATAGCGATGGCTGCAAACGCAGAAAACCAGCGAATGGCAGCGCATCGCACCACCCACACCGCTTGCTGTGGACGCTGTGCTTGTGCCCGTGGGGTTCATTCCTCACGGAGGCCTCGTAAGCGGATTGACGATCTCGGTTACGAGTTTAGGCGCACTGGTGCTTGGCTACGTCGCAATCAAGAGCTCTCGTGCATCAAGTCGCTCGTCTCAAAGCCAGTGGCGACCGGCATCAGAGTAACTGGGGCAAGGATCGTAGGCGGATGCAGGTGTGGAAAAGTAACCAGTTGATCACAAACTCAGATTAAAAGGGCAGGCTTGATTCTGCTCGATTATTCGTTGACAGCGTTCGTGTGGTTGCGCCGACGCTGCGCAAACACGTCGGCAGGTGACGCGATGGTTTTTTGTTCCAGAGCCTCCACGCAGCCACGGCAACACGACTGCGCACCCGTGTAGCCGAAAGCTGCGGGGATCTCTCTCTTGGTCTTGACGCACTCATAGCAGAAGAGGGTAGTGACTAATACAGAACATCAGCAGAACAGAACACAGTCCTGTCTATGTGCTATTGGTGTGATCAGTCTCACAGATCACGGGCCATTGGAGCTCTCGAGTCAAACATTACGAACTTCATCTGCATGGGGCTACTTG
>JAADXN010000142.1:0-41316 GCA_023337875.1 Pythium apleroticum | reverse complement strand
GTCACTACCAGCCTCCTCGAAACCGTGAACTACGAGCTCTCTATGCTCAAGCGCGATGGCTTGCGGATCAGGTCCAAGTCGTCGATTGGCGTCACCACTTGCGGGCGTACAACAAGATGGCGGACACAGCCGCCAACATCGCCATGAACTCTAGGACCAGTGTGCAATCCACACATCCCCACGGACGTGCTGAACACAAAGAAATCATCACGCATCTCCAATCCGACTTCCAGCACTGGCAGACAGAGACCGCCAGGCTTGGGCTCCATATACACACATAGAAGCAACTTCGGTTCTAAATTCTAAGAAGAATTTAATACACCTCACCTTCAAAGCAAAAAAAGGTACCGGTACGGATATTGAACCCACGTATCCATAAATCCGTTGAGAATGCACGCAAGTGTCGACTCGGTGGGTACCGGCACTGGTGGAGAGAGAAGACGTATCGACGGTACGGTACGTTCGCACGAGTGTTCTTCGCCTCCCAAGGCAGTCACTTCGCAATTTTCCATCCACCACTCAAGACCAAACACCAAGCCGCGCAATATGAAGATTACCCATTGCCTGGTCCTCGCGAGCGTCGCCGTCTCGACTGTGATGGCGTCCGTGGACTGCGCGTGCCAGCACGAGGGCATGATGTACAAGAGCGACGACGCATACTGCACTGCGCTGAACGCCAAGGCTGTGGGCGCCGAAAACAACAAGATGATGGAGAACACAAGCACAACGACGGAGACTGTGCAGATCAAGCGCGAGGACGATTCATCGGCGCTATGGGCAGTCGCTTTCTCTGGCCTTTTCGCCTGGACGGTAGCTGCGTCGCTCTCGTAAAGCCGCTCATTTCATAACTTATCGACTGCATATTTTGAAACACAACGAAGTGCACAGCTTCTTCCTTGTAACTCTAAACATGGCTCCTTGTGAGAATGGGATATCGATTTATCATTCATGTGAAAAGAGTTTTTGATATGCGTCTCAGCGACACACGATTCCACGGCTATATCGAACGAAGAGCTGTGCGAGCTCAGTGGCGGAAACTTCTACTTGGGCGAGACGACCGGAGCGAAGCCTGCACGCGTTTGCTCCGCGGATGAGAGGTCCACTTCCAAGCCGGTTTCCATGTCACCCTTGCGCATGGACGAGGCCTTTCCGTCGAAGCAGATCTTCATCGCCAGCAGCGTCACGCCACCCAGCACCTCGAGCGTGCTTGGAATGTAGATTGGCCACAGTGACTCGCCGATGCCGTAAATGGACAGACACGAGACGCCTGTGATGTACATGCACACGAACGGGTAGCTGATGTCCTTGGCGCTCTTGGTACGGTACACCTTGGTGATTTGCGGGAGGAGCGCGGCCGCGATGATGAAGGAGCCGATGAGGCCCAGGATGTCGAAGGTGTTGGAGCCCATCGTGCTGGTAGTTATCGTTGTGGTAGTGGAGTGCGCTGCGTGTCAAATTGCGGAATGACCAGATTAATTGATGGATCCGCGAGGCTGGAGAGGGCGCTAGCGGATGGTCACAGCCACGACTCTGTGTCGTGATTGTCACCACGTGCTATGTTGAGTCCTAAATTGTGCGCGCAGCGAGAATCCTCGCTGTTTGGTGCAAGATTACCGCGTGATTCGTCTGGATGAGTATTGAACAGTGCTACCTGTAAAACCCGATATGGGTGTATAACATCAACTTAGACTTCTAGCCTCCCGTTCCCTCTGTTTAGCCACAGCAGTTCGCGTTCACGTGCCGAGCCAAGTGGCTACAGTAGCGCTGATATCTTCCAGTGGAGAGCTCGGTGCCAATGTGTTTTCGTACCCGTATGGATATATTGCGATCCATGGTCAACTTCAGCTGGGGCAGATCCCATCCGATGTCTCCATCCCTGAAAAACACCACCTACCCAGCCGCATGCGGATCTGACCATTGGCCTCTTCTACTCAGTGATCAATCTACGCGTTTTGTCCTCTTCATCTTCTTCATCTTTCACCCAGGCGTGTTGCGATTCGAACTGGAACATGTTGAAGGCAAACAAATTATCCGTACTTAGTGTTCTGTCCTGGCCCTCTCCGCTAAGTACGGTATAGCGCATCACAACCAAACCTGGCAAAATGGGCAACTTGACGTCCAGCGTCGACTCGCGCGTGCGCCACGGGGCTCCTGCACCGCACCGCAAGCCAGTGCTGCGCGAACAGGATGCGTGGGACATCGCACTGACATGGCGAGACGAGCTGCGTGGCTGCGTGCGGCTGGAGACCGCGAGTGAGCGGCTCTCGTCCAGCATCATTCCGACGTTTGCGTGGGTCACGTTCGCATTCAACGGCTCGCTCCTGGTAGAAGAAGGCCTAGCCGACGTCAAAGACCCTCTCAAGACTGCAGCGTATGCTCGTGCTGCGACCATCGCGTGGTTTGCGCTGTCGTGCTGCGACGGATACGCAGGCACGGAGAACCCGCAATTCTGGAGGAGGGTCTTCGTGGAGTTTCTCTATCCGAAGGGTCTGCCCGAGCTCAGTAAACGCGCCCCACGTCCGTCCCGGGGGCAGCTGCCAATCACAGAGGCGGTTCGCTTCTTCGACGACCCGGAAAAGCCCTTCCCTCGGATCAAGTTGGTGGTCGGTGCAGCCGATGAAACGGTGGCTACAGAGCGAGTCTTCCTCGGACAGGAACCACGCCGGGGCAAGGTACGAGACGCTCAACTGCAGCAGATCCTCACCAAGCTGCAACCCTTCATCCGAGCCGCGCAGTGGACGCATGGTGTTCCTGTTCAAGTATCCGATCTCACGAGTGTCGTAAAGGCAGCACGTCTGCTGTGGGATGCCGCTGAGACGATGACGACGCGTGAGGTGCAGTCCGAGTCCAATCAATCCACTGACGCCCCGATGCATCTCCCGCAGATGCAACTCCAGTCATTGGCGCTAAAGGGACTCACGTCTTCGACGATCGAGATGCTGTACGAGCTCCTGCCATCCCCGTGCGACGCGGAACTGGAGCTGAACGTGGGCTTGTGGAACATCGTCCACGACCATCGCGTGTGCCGCGGTCTTCTCCCTCCGCTTCTCGCTAAGGCTTTCGGCGCCACCCGTCCGCGCTGGCGTGTTGTTCGGCTCTTTATCATGCAGGCGATGGAACTTTCCTACTCGCACCTGAGCGTGTTGTGCTCGGCGTTGCCGCATCAGCAGAATATCACGACGATGACGCTGCCGGCGCTTCCCTACTTGCAAGGGATACCGACGTCTCCTACTTCGGACTGGGCGTGGCTGGGGTACGCGATCTTCCATCCGGACGCTGCGTCGCAGTCAGGTTTCTCGAGTCTGGAAGTTGATTTGAGTCATTCTACACCAGCCGACCTCAACGCTTTCCGAGCAATGGCGACGGGCAACAACCTGCTCGGAGGGTTTGCGAATTCCACGTATCTCGAAGGACTAGTGCGCAGCTCCAGCGATGTGTGGACAAGACCAGGTGAAGACGACGCCAGGAAACTGGAGACGATTGCGACAGAGCTATGGGTGAACTTGTGCGGTGATGCAGCTCATGGTCTCATGTCCCAGGAATGGATCTGCGCAGTGATCCCTGGGTACGGCTTGGGCTGGATACGAGGCAGCGATATCCTCGAAGTTCGCTGTCGTCCGCCTGGCGCGTCGTGCATCCGCACTCTCTGCGTGCACGCCACGAGGGGAGAGATCAGTGAAGACGTGCTTACCCAACTCTTGGCTGCAGTTGGCGACGGTGTGACCACACTGAGCTTCAAGTGTAACCAGCGTCTCCTTGCGCCAACCGTGGAACGCATTCTGGGGTTTTGTCCTTCTTTGAGGAGCCTCAGCGTCTGCCACGACGGCTCGTTCTGGTCGGATGAGCAGTTGTCCATGGCACTGCCACGACTGGAAGAGTTGTCGCTGACCGTCAAAGGATCCGCCGGTTCGACAATACCATTTCAAGAACTGAAGCCAGCGTGTCTACCTCATCTCAAGGCTCTGCAGGTGGTTTCGTCCTACGAAGACAGCTTCACTGACCACGGGGAGGCTGTCCTCACCTCATTCCTCAAGAGCCAGCACGCGCTTCAGTACATTCACTGGTCAGACGGCTCGGATTTGTACCCGACTTGGGCCGACAAGTCTCAGTATCGCAAGAGCGAGGCAACTGGCAAGTTCCTACATCAACTCCCAGCGGAAAACCATCTCTCCCATGGCGTCTTCCGCGTGGCGTGCCGCCTGGCTTTCTTGAGCGTCGTCCGCCGTGAGGCTGGCCGAAGTAGCGTCGGGAAGCTTGGAGAGGACGTCGCCGCGCTGATCTTCCAGTATGCAACCAGCACGACACCGAGAGAGATCTACATCAATCTGTAAAAGGCAGACGACGAGTCGAACTCAATGGAGAATGGGTACAGCACATAATTCTCAACCCACTTCCTCCTAAAAACGACGCTGAATGGTTTTCCACGGAATCCCCAGTCGTGGTCTCACATCCAATCCGACGTGAACGATGGGAAACGTATCGACGCGGCCACCGTCCGCGGCCGCCGCCACGCCTGTCGCCAAGCGCACATCTGCGTGGGACGCGATTGTGGACTTGTGCTCGAGAGGTTCCGCACCGACCGTGTTGACCGAGCAAGAAGCATGGAGCATCGCGATGGCGTGGGGCGAAGAGCTCCGCGGCTGCGTGAGACTGGAGAAGGACCCGGCAGACGGCGATTTCCACCTCGTCGAGAGCTTTGAATGGCTGACGTTCGTGTTCAAGGGGTGTCTGAGCGACGGGCTCAGGGACGTTGAGCGTCCGCAAGAAACGGCGGCGTTCGCAAGAGCTGCGACCATCGCGTGGTTTGCGCTGTCGTGCTGCAAGGGCTACAGCGCAGAGGAGAATCCGCTCTTTTGGCGGCGCGTGTTCACGGAGCTGCTGACCCCCGTGTATCCCAAGAACGAGATTGTGCTCATCGTGAACAATCCGTACAGACCCCAAACGCCGATCTCGGATGGCGTGAGGCTTTTCAGCCGCTGCAAGAACGGATTTCCACGCGTGATGCTCGTCCCAAAACCTGGACTTGAACGTCAGTGCATCGACATTTTTCTCGGGCAGAAGAGTATTCCTAACCTGCCACGAGATCGGCAACTGCAAAGGATCCTGGCCAAGCTTAAACCATTTATCGACACGCGGCTCTGGGATAGGCGCATGGATGTCGCGATCGACGAGGTCCCAGTGTCGGTGCTTTCCTCACTCGCTTCAAAGGCTGCGGAGAAGTCAACTTCCGAGAATGAAGAAGCCTACAGGCCGCACGTTGAGATGGCTCTGCACTCGGCCTCAGTCAGCGCACGTGACTTGCGCAGCCTCAAGGACCCAAGCCGCCAACGCCTCATGCGTGCTGATTTCGACATCGTCGCGAATCCCTGTTCGGTGGAGGAGCTTGTGAAGGAAAGAAAGCTGGTCGATTACGCCTTCGCATCGACAGACCCGTCTTATGAGTCGGATAAGCGTTGCTTCCGTTTTCCGCTCGTGAAACTCGTTGAACCGTTGGGTTCGTCTTCGATAGAAACTGAGGTATTCTGCTCGGCGCTGCCTCACCTACGAGCGTTCACGACTGTGCAAGCATCAACCACTCAATACCAAAGGATGACGCACTCTCGAGCTGGCCTGAGTGATTTGGATTGGGCGTGGCTCGGGTACGCGATCTTCCACCCTGAAGCTGAAGCAACTTCTACATTTACAAACTTGGAGATAAGACTCCATGGTGTTGAGGTGGACAGCATCCAGAGACTCGCTGCGATGGCGCATGGGAACAACTTGCTGTACGCGGTCTCTGGAGATGACGCCTCCCGAAGTGCGACATACCTCCAAGCTAAGATCCGTGAGGCAGCAAAGGTCCGGACGCAGGACAACGACTACGCTCGCGTCATCTTTCAGTTCAATGCACCGTCCTGGGTTGATGTTTGCGTCTCCACCGATGACTTGTCGGCACTTGAAGAGTACACACGGGTTGTGATCCCAGGCGTTGGCTTCGGTTGGGTTCTCAGCGCAGATATCATCCAAGTGATCTCGCGTCCAGCCGGTGAATCGTGCTTGCGAGGCCTACGAGTCGCCACACGAAGTCTTTTGGATGAGTATGACGGACTGCATTGTCTGTTGTCTGCCATCGGCAGCAAGCTCACGTATTTGGAGGTCAACGACATTCGCCCACTACTGCCGGCAGACGTCCACGAGATCCTCAGCCGCTGTCCAGCGCTGAAGAGTCTGAGTATTCCGCACAATGGTACCTACTGGACAGCCACTGACGACATCACCGACACCCACCATCCGCTCCGCTCTCATCTTGAAGAGTTGGAGCTTCGAATCGACAGGCTTGGGCTGGAAAGTCCGATCCTTCAGCCCCTCGACGCGTCTTACCTGCCAGATCTCAAGGCTTTGCGGATCAAAACGCAGTCCCACTTGCTAGATTCCAACCATCCAGCAGTCCTCTCGATCCTCGAGTCCCATGAAAGTCTCAGGTATTTTCACTGGTGTGGAGCGACACGGACGAGAGACGCGTGGTGGCCTCTTACGCATGACGAACGCCGCGCGAGATCGCTGGCGTTCCGAGAGACGTTGACAAAGGGTGTACACGACATGAGCCGTGCTCCTCTTGCTGTGGAGTGCCGCCTCGCGTTCCTCAGCGCCATTCAGTTCAAAGCAGAGCAAGACAGCGAGGACCCCCTAGGACGGTTCGGCCGAGATATCGCTCGCCACATCATCTGCTTCGTGCCAAGCACCGTAGCTCGCGAGATCTGGATCACCGATTAACATCCCCAGACAGTCACGATCGGCAATGCTATTTGAGTAGTTCAGCGCTGCATCTTCGTCTACCTTCATCACGGGTTTTGCTGCCGTCGTTCCCCCTGAATCTGCAACATCTCCAATTCGATTGCTGAATGAGGGTCCTTCTTTTGATAGGCATCGAATTTCAGCCAATCATCGTGGGTTTTTCGTAATGAGCCACTAGCTAGGAAGCAGCTCACACATTGGCGCCAAAATCATCAGCCGCATTGTCCGACATGGCCGCCACGACGCAGAGCTCCTCCCGTCGCCGCAGTGCGCTGCGCACCGTTGACCCACTGGCCGACCGAAGCGAAGACGCCGCGATCTACGAGGTGCGTCTGCTTCGTTATCGTCAAGGAAAACGGGACGAACTCTCTTGCTTAATGGACTGCTTGGTAGGATGACGACGGCGTCGTGTGGCACTTCATGCTCAACTTCACGGACCTGGGCTTCGGAACCTACGGGTGCGTTTCCGTGGTTTAATTGACTACTTCCTTTTGTGAGTTCTGACACATTGAACTCGCGCAGCAACAACAAGTTCTACATGATGCAGCTGATCCAGGACGGCGGCCACTACTTCGTGTTCCGCAAGTGGGGCCGCGTGGGCGCCAAGAACCCACAGGTGCGATCACTCCTCTTCTACTATACGCTCCATCGATTCACTTATCTTGACGTATCTCTGAGTAGAGGGCGCTGGAGCGGTACAATGGCTCGCTGGAGAAGGCCCGCGCGTCGTTCCAGAAGAAGTTTGAGGACAAGTCGGGCAACGAGTGGCCGCTGGGCAGCGACGGCTTTGAGAAAGTGGGCGGCAAATACGTGCTCGTTGGTATGTAACTGGCACTCTGTGAGCTTGATGGGATGATCCATTTAACACGGTGAGACTGGTAATAGAACTCGAAGACGAAGAGCCCGACGCCGACGTGATGATGGACGACAGCGACATGCTCGACGCGGCCGCGGAGGATCTGCCGACGGTTCCGTCGAAACTGGATGAGCGTGTCCAGGACATGATCAACTTGATCTGTAACGCCGAACTCATTGAGAAGGAGATGGCTGCGATGAAGCTCGACCTGAAGCGGTTGCCTCTGGGGCGTCTTTCCAAAGCGCAGATCTCCCAAGGCTACGGGCTGCTGGAGAAAATGTCGAAGACTGTGACGGAGATCGCCGATCTCAGCAAGGAGCCCAAGTACACTGAAGAGCAAGAGGAGGCAGACCAGCCGCAGAATGGGAAGGCTCAGCGAGTACGACGCTCAACTCGACCAAAGCGAACGGCTTCAGCCTCAGCAAAGCGACTTCGCGTGCTCAAAACAGAGCTGAAGGAGTTGTCGAACGAGTTCTACTCGTTGATTCCCCATGACTTTGGTCGCAACCTCCCGCCGCTGATCGAGACCATGGAGGAAGTGAAGCTCAAGCTGGAGTTGCTCGAAGTGCTCGCCGATATTGAGATCTCGCAGAAGCTGGAGCTCGAGAAACGCAGAGCGCAGCGCGGACAGGGCACCGAGCCCATCAACCCACTGGACGCCCAGTACTCGATGCTCAACGTTGCGATGGAGCCTCTCGACCAAGCTAGCGACGAGTTCAAGACGATCCAAAAGTACGTCGAGACGACCCACGCGCCAACACACGTCCAGTACAAACTGCAGATCAGTTCCGTGCTCAAGATCGCTCGAGAGGAAGAGGAAGCGTTTGCGAAGACGCTTGCGTCCGTGCCCAACCACAGGGTACGCCACTCTTCACTGTATCGGCTGCCTTGGTCTCACTGTATTTACACTAACCGTTGTCGTGGACTCGTAGCTATTGTGGCACGGCTCGCGTCTGTGCAACATGGTCGGCATTCTTTCGAAGGGCCTTCGAGTGGCCCCTCCCGAGGCCCCGACGAACGGCTACATGTTCGGCAAGGGCGTAAGTCTTCGACTTCACTTTCTCAAGAGACTTCCACTGCATTGACTCACGTCAGTCTCGCTGCTCCTGTAGATCTACTTCGCCGATTCGGTGTCCAAGTCGGCGAACTACTGCTGGACCACGCCCGACCAGCCACGCGGTGTGTTGGTGCTCGCTGAGGTGGCGTTGGGTAAAGCGTTTCCAGCCTTGGAAGCCGAAGACTTCACGTACGACAAGATCAAGAAGACCAAGAAATGCGACAGCCTCCATGGCCTTGGCCGGATGGCGTCCCCAGAGGAAGAGCACGTGACGATGGCGGACGGCGTCATTGTCCCTGTTGGCGAGTTTGAACCGACAGGAGTCGAGAATGGCGAGCTTCTGTACAACGAATTCGTCGTCTACCGACGAGAGCAAGTCAAGCTACGGTATCTTGTGGCATTTGACTTCATCTACAACGACTGGGACGGCGACGACGCATGAGCGACGAGATACCATACAAGTGGATGTTGTCGAAACAGAAAATCTATAATCTCGCTGATCATTTCACACCGAAGGGGAGGCTGCTTTGCACGCGATATGACGCCTCTCTTCCTGCAGCGTCGGCGGGTGGTTTCTGGGGGTTTCCTGCACTAGCTGCGTTTTCTCTTTCCTTCTCCTTCTCGAATCACCTGGTTGTCCAGCAAAAACTCGGACGGCTGCTGGGCTCAGCTTTCTCGGTAGACTTGTGTGACTAAATACGCGATCACGTCCTGTGCATATCGACAGACATCGTCATCCCCGTCGAAGTTACGGCGCACTTCCTCCTTGCAGGCGTTGATGGGCAAGCTGAACAGCGGGATCACTTTGTCGGCGAGCTGCTGGAAATAACGGCACACTTCCTTCTCGCCGCGGATGAAAAACAGCGCCTGGATACGGTTCGAGAACAGCGGGAACTGCTTCGACGCCAGGATGGCGTTGTCTTCTTCGATGGTCGTCTCGTACAACGAGAGCTGGTGGGTCATGAGCTCTTTCAAGTAGCGCAGCGCACGGATCTCGTTGTCAAACGAAATGGGCGGTGACGCGTGGGCGGGGCTCTTCATCTTCATCGTCGTAAACTCCTGCTCGGTCGCCACGATCAGGCGCGCAAAGCTGAATCCTTCGCGAGTGTTGGCATCCGAGTGCGAGCGACTCAGACGCGCGTCCATCGTGTAGATGCCGCTCTCGTGGAGGTACGCACGCTTGTCGTAGAAGAGCTGTCCGTCCGCTGGGTTCAGTTGCAGGTCGACCATGACCTCGTTCGGGTTGCGGCCATCTTCCTCCGTGTTGTCTTCGACAGCGAAGCCATAGTTGAGCAGGAATCGGTGGTTGCACTTGCGGCCGTACGAGTCGTACACCTGCGCGCCCGTCGCAATCGTTCCCAGTGACGTGATGGTGAAAGCACCCAGTGAGTGGTCGTACGTCCAGCTCGTCTCTCGCGGCCGGTAGTGGTTGAGCATGTCGGCAAACGGCACGAGCGCCGCGGTCTTGATGCCGTCGATCGTCAGGCCAAAGTTTCGGCTGCACACGATCATGCGCGCCCAGCTGAAGCGCTCCAGCGAGAATCGCGCGAACGAAGAGTCGATCTGATAGAACGGAGGCCAAACAGTACCAATGAGAACTCACAAACTGACAAGCTCAGCATGAGGGCAAGACGTACTCTGCAAATCGCGTCGTAGTCCTTGCGGATGGCGGCCTTGCGCTCCTGGATCTGCTGGATGATGTACGAGCCCTTGAGCCAGCTCAGCTCCGTCTCGGTCCAGAAGATCGGCATGTTGTCCAGCTTCTTCGGCAGCGTGTCGTAGTACGGGCGGTAGAACGAGTCTTCAATCTAGCAGCACACACATCACAACAGTGAGGAATCCGTCCACGCAAACGTCCACGCAGAATGCAGCACTGCGGCGTACTCGCTCCATGTCAGTGAGCAGGAACATCATGAGGAAGATGTGCTTGGGCGCGACGAACTCGAGGTTGTGCTGCAGCAGCTTCTGGCCGATCTCCGTCATCTTGCCCATCTCGACCGTGATCAGACACTTCTTCGGGATCACGAGGATGCGCTCACCGGGCACGAGCACCTTGTCGCTGTGTACACCGCGCACTTCCGGCGCGTACTCGCGCAGCGCGAGCTTGTGCGAGTCGGCACCGTTGGCGTCGAGCCACTGGATCAGACGCGCGCCCGTCGAGCCCGCAGGCCTGCCGGTCTCGCCGTCCAGCAGACTGGGCGTGCCCTCGCCCTCGCTGTCGTCGTCGTCTTGCTCTGAAGCCGCCGAGGCGTCCGCACCAGTCGCGCCGCCATTCCGACGTTGGGCATTGGCAGCCTGGAGCTCCTCGAACTTCTGGCGATCCACAGGCGCCGCGGGAGCCTGTGAGGACCGAGTGGTGCGTGGAGACGCGCCTGCTGCAGCGGTGGACGCCACCGGCGGCGTGGGGGCGCTGCTCTCCATGGAGGTCTCTTGGTGCGGCGAGCTCATGGAGGTCCACGGGGTGCTCTTCCTATTGGACGGGAGCGAAACAAACTTCGCGAGGTCGCGCCAAGCGAGAACGAAGGTGCCAACAATCCTTCGCGCAACCTTCGCGCGACATTTACGACCCAAACGGATGGATGGCTACATTTTCGCCAACACCCCCAAACGACGCGTGGATGAGACGGACGAAGACGCTGGACAGGAAGCTGCACGTGATGCGGGTCATCCCTGGTAGAGTCTCTGGGCCCGCGTCGACGTTGGCGTGTATGGTGCTGCGTTGGCGTTTGAAACACAGTCGACATCTGAGCCTGTGTGTGAATCAGATCTAATGTAGCCCGCTATTTTGAGGAGCTTTGTCGCCAATGCGTGTCATGGCCGCTGGGCAATATCGCCGGTAGCTCCTAGCTCGTTTATGCTAAAGGTTCACGACCGCTGGTACATCCACCGTAAGCACGCGCAATGGCGTGGGTCAACCGCACGACGCGGGACCAAGGGCCCGGTAGCTTCCAGACGCAAACCGCGGCGGCGCACTTGGGACCTGGAGCGTACGAGCCCTCACCAACACGCCGAGTCAAGCCGAACGCTGCTGCGTTTGGTACCAGCGCTGAACCGGAGCGTGGAGCTAACGGCTCCGGAAGCCCTGGTACGATTGGCCATACCTTTGTGACCCCGGGGCCTGGGGCGTATGTGACCAACAACCAGCAGCCGTGGGAGTCGCCGACCAAGCACACGTCGTCGGTGTTTCAATCGAAGACGCAACGCGAGATCGGCGGAGAGAAGACCACCAGTAATCAGACACCGGGCCCTGGTGCGTACGTGAAGCAAGGCTCGTTTGGCAAGAAGTCCAAGAAGAAGGACGGGTTGGTAGATATGGTGCGAGGAAGCGCAGCTGAAGGGTTTAAGCTGACTGGACGTTTTAATATGTAGCTCAGCGTTGGGAAAGCTTTCGACGCAGAGCGCACCTCACGCGATCAAATGGGCACGTCTACCAACTGCACCATCCATTCCAACCAACGCACAGAGTTTCGGGTACGAACAGGGACCGTACGGGAAGCTTGTGCGGCATGAACCAGCGCATGTGGGTCACACGGGACGCGGTGAGGACACGCTCGGGCCAGGTGACTACGATCCCATGCGTGGCATTAAGAGTATCAACAAACCGCGAGCGACGGACTTCTCCCGGAGTCGCGTGACGAGGTCGTTCGAGCAGGAGATCAAGAAGCGAGCGGAACTGCCGGGACCCGGACAATACGACGACCCAACGATTGCAAGCGCGACGAAAGAAGGACAACGAGCCAGCGCTATCTTCAAGTCTGCGATCACACGAGAAAAAGCCGGATTGGTCGCAGCTGACACATCCAAGAACCCAGTGCCAGGCCCAGGATCCTACTTTGAAGGATACAAGGGCTTTACGAACGCATCCAAACCCGAGCATTTGCAGTTCTTCGGCAGCACGAGTACGCGCTTTGATCCCACGGCACAGCGAGAATCGAGCATGGCGAGTCCTGGCCCTGGGGCGTACTACTCTCCCCCGCAGTTCACGACGAAGCCACCGAACGCCATGCGGAGAAAAGGCAAAAGTGCGCCATTTTCGTGTAAGAAGGAGCGTTTCGAGTACTCCACGCAGCCAAAAGAAGAGTATTTGGCCGCTCCTGGCTCCTACAACATGCCAACTGCCATGGGAGACACGCTCAACAAAGTGGTGAGTGAGATCGAGCAGTCCACGATCACATCTCCACGCCACTAATGATGGTTTGTGTGGACTCCTGGAACAGGCAAGTCGCGTACAGACATTCGGCAGTACAACTAAGCGATTTGACACGCTGACAAGCCCAGCACCAGATCCTCTCGCGCACGAGTCGCTTCTGGAGCGAGAGATGAGAGAAATGGGAGGTGATGGAAGCGGCAGTGGCAACGGTCAATCGACCAAACTAGCCAAGCACAAGGCAAAACCGACGTCGGTATTCGCATCATCATCAACACGATTCAAGCAACTTGAAAAGTCGGTAGCGCCTTCACCCGGTGACTATGAGGTCGGCAATCCATTGCGTGACGCCTGCTGCTCGAGAATGAACTCAGCTCACAGTTTGACTGTACCTTTCTCGCTCAGATCCAAGCATCGTGGAACGCCCCTGGCGCCACTGGAATCTTCAAGTCGTCTACAGATCGACTCAAGCAAAAGCTATCAACGGTTGTCGACGTCCCAGTACGTCTGCTGTGCGGATGCTCGTTGCTACACGGTTGTGGGACTCAAGAATGTGTTGGCTGTAGGGTCCGGGCGCGTACACGACGCCTGTCGCCGTCAACCAAAAGCCCGTTCACATGGCTCGACCGGACGTCTTCGTTGGAGCTGTACGTGAAAAGCTTGCTGGATCAAGTAGTAGATGAATGCGCCTCTAACACGCTGATCAACCAAACAGGAACCGCGGTTCAAAAAGACCCTGCCCAAGGTCCAGGTTCCAGTACGTACTCGTCTTTTCATGCCCATTTCGTCAGGGTTACGACCTTCTAACACATTCGGAATTGGTATACACAGGGCCCGGGCGCATACAGCTCCCACACGATCGAAAACGACTGGAATCGCCCTACCTACAACATCTCCATCGCCACCGAGATGGAGCTCGCCATGCTGCGGTAATCCAAGCACTACATTTTCGTGTATTGAATTGCCGCTATCTCAGTCTGAAACCTGCCACTATCTATATTTGACCGGGTTACTGTGGAGTTACGCATGTTCTTATAGAGGTTCCAAGTGTCCTTCCATTTGTGTCTGCCACGGTACATCGTCGCTTATGTTGCTCGAAAAATGAAACCTTGGTGGAGGAAGAGAACGCTCAGGTGTGGAAGGAAGCAAGCCGCCGAGAGCGAGCAGCTACCGAGGTGTTCCCCCTCTCCGTGCGGCCGTTAGAAGGGCGCCATGGCGACAACGGCGATGGGAGAGCCACGCGATAGAGAGCCGCTATCTCAGAGCGCCGCTCGGGGCGATAACGGCTCCGTGCAGGCGTCGCTACCGCCCCCGATCCAGACCACGACGCGGCCGCCGCTGGCGCCTCCTGCGGCGGAGCGCGCCGTCCACAGCAGCCGCAAGCGCAGCCGCAGCAGTGAGGGGCGGGCTGCGCGACCCTACGATGACACACAGGCGTCGACCGGGTCTGCAGAGAGCCTCAGCGCGAGTGGCAACGACGAAAGCCGTCGCATCCAGACGTCGTTGACATCGCCAGCAGAGGACTCGCGGGCGTCCAGTGCGAATGGCGGCGGCAGCGGTAGAGCGAGTGCAGGCGGAGGCGAATACTCCACGCCATCACGGCCACTGGAGCCGTCTCCCGTGGCGACGACGCCGCTGGCCATGGCGCTGACGCCGTCGCAGGGAAGAGGCGACGGGGTGGTGGCGTTCAACGACATCATGCTGTCGGACTCAGAGTGGGAGCGCGAGATCGCCGAGTTCGGGCGGCAGCTGGACGACATGCTGTCGAGAGTGAACGACCGCAAGCTCGTGGCACAGACGGCGCAGTACATGCGCGCGTACCCGCAGCACGCGCTGCGGTTCCAGATCAAGATCAAGCAGGTGAATATCTATGTGTTGTCAGTATCTGTAGAGCCAAAAAGAGGAGAGCGAGGAGGGAGATGGACTTCTCTATGGAGGAGTTTTGTGTATGCGTACCACGAAGCGTTGCATTGTTTGCTGCGTGTGGATGCGGCGACGGTAGTTGGGATTAGAGGCAGTGGCGTGCTCGACTCCTCTCCTCGAATTGGCTTTATAGGCGTTAAGTTAAGGGACTGGTCGCTAATGCTTTTGGTTGTGTTGTGGTTATTGTCTGTGTGCAGAGAGCAATGATCGAGTCGCCGAAGCAAGCACAAGTCAAGCTCATGCTCGTGTATCTCTTCCACGAGTTTCTCAAGCTCTTCCAGGACGAAGAGCTGCGCCAGATCCAGCGCGAGTGGTATTTCACCATCGACGAAGTGCTCCACGCGTGCATGCGCGACATGAAGAGCAACCAGGATATGAAGAAGCGCGTCTTCAAGACGATCGCTCGCTGGGAAGAACTCGGCATCTTCCTGCAGAAGACCAAGCAGTGGAAGTCGTTGGCTTCCGGTGAAGTGAAACCGCGACGAGGACCGATCCGACTCCCACGAACGGAGGCGGAACGGCTTGCTGAGGCTCCTGACCAGTTGCAGCAGTTCCCGCCTCCGCCAGTCACCAA
Source organism: Pythium apleroticum (assembly GCA_023337875.1). Taxonomy (NCBI): domain Eukaryota; phylum Oomycota; class Peronosporomycetes; order Pythiales; family Pythiaceae; genus Pythium; species Pythium apleroticum. Next base: position 25,985 of record JAADXN010000142.1, on the reverse strand, counting down.
GCCGCAGGACCAGCTCAATCGATCCAACTACGCGTACGTCTTCGAGCGTTCTAACTTCCGGACGATGCAAGATATGAAGCAGCACTGGCGGTTCACGGCAATCGCATTCATCGAAGCTTTGGCGAAGAACCTGGGAATCACTCGTGATATCGCTCTCACGGCGTCGTTGTTCTTCCACCGCGTGTTCGATCGAGGAATCTACGCGAAGGAGCGCTACAAATTCGCAGCCGCGTGTATCTTCCTCGCTGCCAAAGCTTCGAGCAAGCGTATGAAGCTTCTCCGCATGGTCAAGACGATGCACGAGATTCTGGAAAGCCCCCTGCTCGCTGGAGACGAAGAGATTTTGGAGCTGGAGCGGATGCAGCTGCTACACTACGAAAAGTTGGTCCTGAAAGGCGTCGACTACGAACTGTCGACGGATCTCCCGTTCTTCCACCTGCAGACCACGCTGCAGCAAATGCCTGAGAAGTGTAAGTGCCGCCGGCTTGATGGGGGATGTACTGCAGCAGAGTGACTGATTGTTTGGTGTCTCTTTAGTCCGCCAAGATGTTGAAGCTAGCGCCCAGTCCGTGCTCGAGGAGCTGTAGGTTGTTGTTCTTTTCGCAACTCTGGTACTCGGCCTCATTGATTGTTTCTTGAACCGTAGGTTTTGGCTGCCGCTGTGCTTGACGACGCCGCCCAGCTTTCTCGCAGAGGCGGCAGGGTACATCGCTTGCCGGAACAACGACAGGATATTCAGCTTCAGTTGGTGCCGTGAGACGAAGGACGGTAGCGTGCTCACCGAGAAACTTGCGAGTATGTCGCTGAGCGCTTGCGTGGGAGCGTGGATTACTGATTCAGTACTGACCAACTGTGGCGTTTGTTCTTCAGAGGATATTCTGCGGGAGTATCGGCAAATGCGCGACTGGAAGAGAAACCAAGAGCGCCACTTTCAGATTCTACTTGCGACGTCGGCATCAATGGGTGGCCCCGGCCATTGGGATCCCCAAGAGGTGTTCCGGCCACAGCGTGGCGGTCTCCGAGTTGATGTGACCAGCATCGAAGTCGCGGCGGAATACACGCAGAAGGGCGTGAACGAGTCTCGCGAGATCCTCTCGACGTACATCGACGACGAGCCCCCACGACCTGACAACCATAGAAGAAATGGAGCGACAAGTGGAAGCTCTATGTCTCGAGCCGAGACTTCTTCGCGTCACCGTGATAGCGACTACTATCGCGTGAAAGACGAATCCCGGCCCAGCGCGCGAGGCGACGACCGTGATCGTGAGTCGAGTCGCCGTGATTACGGACGAGATCGCGACAACAGTCGCTACCAACGAAACGACCGCGAGCGTGACCGTGACCGTGGAAAGCCGTCAGGTCGCGACAGTGATCGCACTCGCATCAAAGAAGAACAGACGGGCTTGTCGAATCGCGCTGTCAAGGAGGAGCCGACTGGAGATCGTGACCGGAACAGCGACCGAACCCGTGGACGTGACAGTGACGGAGACAAAAAAGAAGATCGGGACCGGGATCGCTCACCTCGAGACTCCGCTCGTAGTCGCGATTCTGACCGGAAGAGGGATACCGATCGCAGCCGCGACGAAAGCCGCAGTCGTGACGCCCGTGACAGGAATACGCGTGATCGAGACCGTGACCGTGATCGAGATCGTGACAGCGACCGTGATCGCAAAAGCTCCCGCAGAAGCCGCAGCCGAAGCCCACGGGACTCCTCGCGTGGTACCAAGCGAAAGCATCGAAGCAAGAGCCGGAGCCGCAGCAACAGCAGAAGCCGCGATCGATCGTCGCGTTCATCTCGAAACGACGACAGGAAGCGGTCTGACCGTGAACGTGACCGGGGCCGCGACCGCAAACGCAGCCACAGTTCTTCGCGAGACAAGGATGGCAACCGTGGGCGCGATCGCGACCGAGACCGTGACCGTGACCTAGACCGCGACCGTGATCGTGAGCGTAGCCGCCAAGATGACCGGAACGAAAAGCGAACGACGGACCGCCCAACCGATCGCGATTCCGTGAAGGTCAATGACGAGAAGAGAAGCAGCTGAGCAGTCGGACCGAGAGTTTGCAGGCCGTTGCGTCGAGGGATCCGCCCGCCTTGTGGAAGTAGGCTCGCGCCAGCGTAATTTGCATTGAGAATCTTGCTTACATGTATCTGATTGGATTCACCTTCCCGTCTCCCCCGGTCGACGTGTGGCCTGTTCAAGAAGCCGACGAAGACCACCAAGCAAGAATTCGTGCCAAGCCAGCGCTGAATCTGTTGCAAGACTTCGTGATTGTCAAGCGTGTGCCATGGTCGTTGGCACCTCACCAGACATGTGCCGAACAGTGTTGAGTATGCAGTGACCGCTGGCCCAAAGCAGACTCCGTGGCCTCGCGATATTCGCACGCGAGTGCCCGAGTCCAGAAGAAGCCTTCGCTCAAAGTGGCATAGACGGCGCCCATCAGGATCGAGCGCATGCGTCACTCACGTCGGGGCCATTGACAAGACACCCATCGTCTCGCCTTCTTGTCCGCAAACTGTCGAGACACGCCTCGCTCCTCTCCTTCGCCTTGTCACTGACACCATGAGATCGATGAAGCAACGGCCGCAAGAGCCACACCACAAGGAAGAAAGTCGCTGTAGGCTGGCCACCACCGAATAGAACGAAAGAGCGGCCGCGTGAAATCAAACAAAGAATCCGTATTTGGCGACTCCACTGAACAGTCTGAAGAAACACGCGACAAGCACCTTCGGACCTCCGGTCGTCCGATGTGTCGCCTACGAACGACCCTACTCGTCGGTATCTAGTGGCTCGGGCCACCCGGGTGGCTCTGCATGTACGAGCTGGGAAGCGTGTTGGTGTGGCCCAGGATCGCGCCGTGAATGCCGTGGGCGAGCGTGGCCACCATCGTGATGGGGTTGAGACTGGCGAAGAGACCCGATGGGCTCGAGTGGGCCGCGCTTGATGCAGCAGCAGCGGGAGCGGCAGCAGGAGGACTTGGTGCCAAGGCAGATGCAGGTGCTGAAGCGGAGGCTGGCGCAGAGGCGATAGCGGACGCCGGAGTCAACGGCGAGCCCGACGTGACGGCGACGCTGGCGCCCACCGACCCAGGGGTCACCTGGATGTTGTTGGAGACGGAGCCAGGCGTGATGCTCACCGTGGTCGTGGATGTTGCGGTCGGCTGACCCACCTGGGTCGCAGCGCTGGCTGTCGTGGTCAGTGCCACTGGTGCCGACGCTACCACTGCCTCTGCCGCTGGCTGGCTGTGGTCTTCTCCGTTGTGCTGGACACGCAGGCGACGCGTGGTGATGTCCGTAGCGACGGTGGTGCTGGTGGTGGCGGAGGCCACGAGAACGGCGAGCAGCAGCGTGACGGTCTTGATCGAGTGCATCGTGGATGAGGCTGATGGGTTTGATAGCTTGTAGATTGTGGTGGAGTGAGGGAAAGCTGCTGTGGCTTGGAGGTGGGAAGATTGGAAGTGAGTACGTAGCTCACGACGATGGAGAAACCCCTCTTCTTCCAGAGCCGTCAAGGTGGGGAGGTCTCATCGAGAGCGCGTCGAGGAGGACGCCGCCGTAGGCCATACTGCAGTAGGACCTTGTGGGATTCTTTCGTGTCCTCAACTGAGATCCCACCGCCAAACTGATACTCGAGCCACCAGACGCTGCGTAGCACATCACCAGCTGCGTCGCTGTGATGTGAACGTCGTGCCTCCCCAGGAATTGACGCCATCTGCTGCACTCGTGCCTCGCCTGGGAGTCTCTGGTACTGTAGCATTGATTGGCATGTGTTCTGGTAGGCAGCTCTCCCGAAGAGGCACTGAGCGAAGATGAGGAATGCAAATGTACATTGTATCCTGACGTGGTGCAGCCCTGTTGCGTGCCACGTGGGGACAGTCAAGCCAGACGGCTCCAGTAGTTGGGGATTTGGCTACACTGCAGCAAACGAAGGGAGCTGCGGTTGCATCGTGTAGAGACGCGAGACGCCATGCCAACCCATTTGGACCCGCGATTGTGGCACGAGATGCAGAGGACCAAGCGACTGAGCTGGGATCCCGAAACGTCTGACTAGAGACACAACAAGTGAGTGCGCGAGGGGCGAGTCAACTTCTTGGTGGTGGCGCGTCATCATCAGAATAGCCGAGTTACTACGCGAGCGTGAGTGGAGGAGCCCTCAAGTGGAACTTCCTCACGGAGTGTCATTCTCCAATCTACTCAGTACACCTCACTCAAGCGCGTTCTACCTCCATTGCAAGCCAATACTCCTACCCATCTATCATCTCCGTAACCATGTTCGGTCTTCGTCAGCTCACCATCATTTGCGCCGCGCTTTGTGCCGTGGCCTCGACTCAAGCGCACGGTGAGACCACGAGGGCTAGCGCCACTCGCAACCTGCGAGTCCAGCACAGTGTCATCAACGACAACGCTGCATACGAGGCGTCGGGTTCAGTGGTTACTACTGCTACCGATGCTCAAGACATGGCTCGCAGTCGCGAATTGGCCACGGCGAACCCAGGCGGCATCCTCGGCCCACTCTACGCGGCTTTCCCGGACTTGCTGAAGCCACTGGCGCTGCTGAGCGACACGATCCACAACACCAACGCCGCGATCACGGGCGTCCAGCACACGCCGGACGGTATCTTCGAGGCTTAGACGGCCGCTTTCGTCGCGTGTCTCGGCTCGTCAGGCAGCGTGTGTTTCAGTACATGTAGTCGTCCCTGTCCGAGTACTAAAAGTACTGTACTCTCATCCCTCTAGTCCGCATCATTGTTAATGCTACAGTACGTCGTTCGTCTATACTATATGCAACCTCGTCCTTCCCCTCATTGCGACGAGACTGACGTCGGTCTGTTCGGAGCTCCTCGTCAGTTCAGATGGCTACACTTTCGATCCAGTCTTTCGGCTGGGTGGACGGCATCCCCTACCCCGTCCGCTCGTCGGCGCCACTTCGTCCGCCCGAAGCCGCGGCAACCTGTTTCCTGTTCCGACGGCCGCGCGCCAACTCTTCTCGAGTCGATCGCTTCGCTGATTGGCGGAATCTTAAGTTAACTCGTTTTCATTGGTGGAAACGTTTGCGCGCCATTTTCCGCGCGCCTTTTTTTCTGGCCTTTGAACCCCAGTCAGCGCGCATATTGGCAGGACCGGCGCATATTCCGACGCCGGCGGCGGCACGTACAGCACACACCCCACTACGCCTGTATTTCGCGCGAGTGACGCCGCTACGTGCATCGAGTAGCCCGCACACACCAGCGGACGAGATCGACGCTCGTGTACGCGTGAATTGGAGCTGCTCCGGTGTTTATACGCGCTATGGAAGAGCCCCAATCGACGGCGACGAGTCGCAGCAAGCGGCCACGTGCGGCGGCTGCGCCGCTGGCCACGCCGTCGCCCTCGCGTCGTAGACGCCGCCGATTGACAGGCAGTAGTCCCGGGTGCGTGCCACGGCCGATGACTACTCCAGGCGCGGCCACGACGCCCGTGATGGCACTGCGCACGCCTCCGCGGCGTCCGCTGCCGCCGTCCGGAGCTGGCAACAGCGGCGTGAATGCGAGAACGACGCGGCCGCGGAGGGCCACGCCTGTGCTGCGGTTGGACGCAGACGATGAAGACGCAGAGGCGAAAGAACAGGAGGACGAGGTCGACGGCGCGTCCACGGGCGACGACGCCTTCAGCATCATCTCGGGCGATGGATCCCCGGAGCGTGATCGCCACGTGCTGGACTTTCTCAGCTTCAACTCTCTTGGAGGTGCGTGCGATTGATGAATGCATGGGATGACTCTGTTTGATGCTGATGCTGCTTCGTCGGTTGATTGATGTAGATGGCGCGCCGGCGTTCTCGCTGTTCACACCGTCACCGGCCATGTTGAAGACGGCTACAACGCGGCATGTCAAGCAGGAGCTCATCGGCGGAGCGTTCACGCCGCAGGCGTCGCCTCTGCGGTCACGCAGCAGCGCGAATAGCAGTCTGAATGCGTCGCCGTCGCGGTTTTTCCGGTCTCCGTACAGCAAAAGCCGCAGTAATTCGACCGTATCGTCGCCCGCTTCGCTGCGTCTGTCATCACCTTTGCACGTCCGAACGAGCGAAGAGAAAGAAGAAACGAAACAACAGGATGGAGATGAAACGATGGACGAGACGGAACTCCAACGGCCCGGGACCCGGTCTTCGTCGGTATCTCCTCGGACCCCACAGCGCGGTGTTGTCAAAAGTGAGCCCCTGCAGGACGTGATATCTGTCGTATGTCGGCCGCCGCGTGGCTCACCATCGCTGGCATCGACGCCGTCGTCCTCAGCATCCAATATCGAGTGGCGGCGGAATAGTCTGTCGCTCATGCGGACACCGTCGCCCGCGGCTTCAGCACAAGCCAAGGCGCTGCGGAGTAAAGCACTGGCGGCGAAGCTGTTGCGGTCGACGACCAGAGACCCCTTTGGCTCCTCGGATGAGGAGCTCGATCGAGAGGAGCTCGGCGGCGCACCCAGCGGAGCCCACGACCAAGACTGGTTCTTCTCCTTTGCCAACACGCTGTCGCCACTCGCTCCAGGCGGAGCCCAAGACGAGGACCTGGAAACGAGCTTCCTGTCACTCAAGTTCTCTCCAGTCGTGCCGGCGTCATCGATCGATCTCCAACGACTGTACGTACACTAGCTAGTTTGTGAGCTGCGCGTGTCGGCGTGGGATCGTGGACTGATCTGCTGTCTTTCGCTAGGTTGCCTCCGTTTCCGTCGCCAGGACTGGGACCGAGCCAGCCACTCATCACAGCGTCGATCGCGACCCCGAAGACCCCGTTGTTCTCCGCTACGCCTGCTCGCTCGGCGGCTGCTGGTTCGTCTGCATCATTCTCTTCGGCTCCGTCCTCAGGGTCTTCAGGTGACTCGACTGGAAACTCCTCCACGTCTTCTTCGTCTGCGTCTCGTGAGCTCAACGAATCGTTCCCGAACATCCGCGCGTCGACCAGTGCGACGCCTGGACGCGATGAACGCCTCAAGGTCAGCAGTGGCAGCGTCATGAAGATGAAACTCCACGTGACGTTTGACCAGTATCCGCCGTCCCACACAAAGCGCGAAATGGATGCCATCAACAACAGCCTCAAGCGGAAAAAGCATGCGCGAAAGCGCAAACTGGAAGAGAGCAAGCACCTGCGCCATGGTAAAACCAACGGCAAGGGGCTCAACGTCCAGCGGAAGCTGTTGCAGACACCAGTAAAAGAAGACGGCGCGACGAAGTCTAAGGCAGAAGACAACCAAGATGCTCATGGTAGCGCCAAGGAGAGACCGTCGAAGACTCGGAAAGCTCTCCAGTCGTTCAATGGCCGTGCGACCCAGCGTCGGATCCTCGCCGCGTTTGAAGAAGTGGAGGATGACCGTGAAAGTGTGGCAAGCTCTGGATCGGGATCGTCATCGGTGGGCTCATCTTCAAGCGAGCCCAAGGCCACGAAAGGCTCGCTCACTGTTGACGTTGGCTCTTCGAGTGCGTCTACGAAAGACGCAGCGGTGTCGGCTCTTCGGAGGCGCCTGTCGCCAACGTTTGCAGGCGTGTCGACACCAACTCTCCCACCGCGATTGGTGGGAACCTCCACGACTCCAAACCTGCATCCCCTGAGACTGCGGAAGAGCCCAATGGCGGTTAAGCCTCCAGCAAGCAAACCTGAACAGAAGAGTGCAGAGGTTGTCCAAACCGTTCCTTCGAAGGACACCAAGACGACGGAACCAGTCAAGCCTGTTTTTGTGGCGTCAAAGCCAGTGACCGCAACCCCAGCGGCACCAACCAGCACACCAGTACCGCAGCAGCCAGCGTCATCAGCTTTGCTCTCGACGGCAGCGACGCCAGTGAAGACACCGATGGCTGCTCAAAAACCAGTAACTGGCATCACACCTCTCACTGGTACGAAAGGCGGCTTCTTGGCAACTCCACAGCTGCTGGCCACGCCAGTCCCGCAGGCTGCATTGACAACTCCAGCTCCTGGGATTACGCAAGGCGAAGCTGCTGCGCCAAAGAAGAAGTCGCCGTGCAACTGCAAGAAGTCCAAGTGCTTGAAGCTGTACTGCGAGTGCTTCGCGAGCGGGGGCTACTGTGATGAGAGTTGCAACTGTGTCGGCTGTGCGAACACACCAGCGAACGAGCCCGTGCGTCAGCAGGCGATCGCGAGTCGACTGGAGAAGAACCCGAACGCCTTCAAGCCAAAGATCGAGACGACGACGTTGACTGCGGCTGCCAGTGCGATGACACCGGGCACTGCGACGACTGCTACTGCTGCAGGAGGCTTCGGCTTCACGACTCCACACGGCCACCCGTACCATCCACACTCGCATCACCACCATAGCCACCCCACATCAGCCCAGGGTCATTCTGGTGGCGACATGAAGAAGATGCACAAGCATGGCTGCCACTGCAAGAAATCCGCTTGCCAGAAGCGGTATTGCGAGTGCTTCCAGGCTGGAGTCCCGTGCGGAGACAACTGCCGATGCATCGACTGCAAAAACCAATCGCCGTACGTCGCCAAGAATCTCACGATGGCGACGCCGCTGTCGGCAATCAGCATGCGTGGCCCAGGGGCGAAAGAGCTTGCAGCTGGGGTGTCTGCGACGGGTGCCAATCCAGAGCGAGGGGAGGAACAATTCGTGTCGCCGACGTTTTCCAGCATTCGGCAGCGGCTTCGCATCGACCGAGAAACGTGGGCTCGCAACTTCTCATCGCCGTTTGAAGTGTCACCACGCCGCGAGCGCGAGCGCACTGAGAGGTTCCGCACGCAGCTCAAGAACAGTCGCGCGTCGGCTCTGCTTCGCTCGTTTAACGCCACTGGCTCGAATCCTCCGGCCCCTGTTGGCACTACGGCTCCTAGTACATCCGGAGTCGTCGTTAAGAGCGAGCCGGGGATCACTGCAGCTGCCACCTCGGCGTTGAGCTTCCGCGTCAACACTGCCGCGTCGTTCATGAGTCCGCCGGGTCCGACCCACAGCGCTGTGCTCGGTGGTCAGGCTCCTCGTGGCTTGTCTCCGCTCAGTGACGCGTCTCGACCTCCGCCCGCGCCGACTCCGATGGGCAAGAGTGCGAACTCCGGTCGCCTGATGAAGACGTCGCTGCCACGCAACGCCCACGCGATGGAGGCGCTGGCCATTGGTCGAAAGACGCCCGGTCGCGTATATGTGCTGCCACTGTTTGGCCAGGAGCTGCCGCCGGTGAAGATGGAAGTGAGCGCCGCGATCTTCCATTTCCTCTCGAACGCCGACATCTACAACGCCAGTCTCGTGAATCGGCTCTGGAGTCGCGTGACGATGGGCGAGACGGTGTGGGACCACAGCAACTTCCGGCGGGCGCCTCGCGTGCTGGAGGTCGAGGCCGTCGAGGATGCGGACGGAGACGTCGTGATGCAGTCGTAGGGGGCCAGTCGAGTGTAGTGATAGTGTAGTTAGTATGATAATAGTAGCCAGGAGAGTAGAGAGAGAGAGAGACATAGGAAGAGGAACGCGCCACCCACGCGCTGTAAGTAGTATCAACACGCACCAGTTTATTCGCATTTTCGTTTGCTCTCGCATCCATCCAACTGTCGACTTCTCCAGGCGTTCCTTTCCGATCGAAGAAGCCGGTGTCTGTGGGTATTGATTGAGCTGTGAATCTATCCATCTACGCAGTGAGCTTCGGCACTCGTGTGGGGTTGTCGAGCGACACGTGCTGCAGTCGCACGGCGCCCAGCAGCACCTCCGGCAGCTCCTCTTCGCTCTGAGCCTCCAGCAGGAACGCCATGTCCACGGTCAGCGACTTGGTCACACCCGAGACCATACCCACGACCGTGTTGGCGACCGAGTTGGACGAGATGTCCACGTCCACCTCGAAGTACGTGTCGCCCTTGTAGTACGGACACTTGAGCTTGTTGCCCAGCAGCGTGGGCTTGGAGCCGACCGACTGGCGAATGATAAAGCTGCCTTCCACGACCGTCGGGATGAGCTTGAAGCGCGAGTTCCGGAACGCGTCGTCGCCGTCGATGAAGTCGTTGAGCAGCTCCGAGAACGGCGAGCCGTCGTCGAAGATGTTGTCCTTGGTCGGGTGGAAGTAAAACGCCAGCGTCGTGTTCTGCGGGCCTGGGATGATCATGTTGATCACGAACGTGAACTTGCCCGAGGTCTTGCCGATGCTCTCCGGACGCGACGAGATGTGGTACCGGTCGTTCGCACTCTCAAACGAGAAGAAGTCGACGCCCACGAGGTGGAACTTGGCCGGCGCCGACGAGATCTTCTTCTTGTCCACGAGGTAGTTGGCGCCACGCACTTGGAACAACGACGCGTCTGGCTCGGCCCACATCTTCTCCGGCAGCGTCGTCTTGAGCCGTGGCACGCCGACCTTGACACCGGCCACTGGATCGATGCGGATGCGGCTCACTGGCGCGGCGCTTGGCTCGCCTGGCGCCGTCGAGCCGCTGGCACTGGACGCCGCCGACTCGCTGGCCGTGTCACTGCCCACAGCGCCCGTGGTCGCGTTCGGGCCGACGCTGACGGTGACCATGGGCGTGATGAAGTCGTTGCCGTTCATCTCGTCGCGGATGCCGATCACACTGCGCAGCATGGGCATGACGAGGTCCACGTCCATACCGAGCTGGTGGTAGATGCGCGACGTCCAGCCGCCCGGGTCGTACCGCAGCGCGTAGGTCACGAGCGATCGCATCGTGCCGCTGGGCATCTTGGTCGGCGCGATCACGAAGCCGCCGCCGAGCACCGTCGCGCGCACGTAGTTGTGGCGCACGCGGCACTCCGGGTGGTCCACGCTCTGGTACATGACGAAGTACGAGCCGTCCTCTTCGCGACGCCAGTAGCGCATGAGCACGAGGTCGCGCGGCTTCTGCCACATGGGCCACAGGTACACGGGCCGCTGCGTGATGTACACGATGTCGGCCTGGTCGTCCATGGACTGGATCACGCGCATGGTGGCCACGGACGGGTCCCAGCGCTGGGCGCGCTTCGGGTTCATGAGCAGGCGGAACACCTCCGTGGGCGAGCCGTGGACGGCCTGCGCCACGCGCAGCGACGGGATCTCGATGTTCTGCGTGGGCGTGATGGCCACGGCACACACCGCGACCGCCACGGCCGCCGTGAGGAAGCACAGCAGCATGTTGGCCACAAACGAGTACATGATGCTGAACGACAGCACGGCCGAGACCAGCGACGACAGCAGCAGCCCGTTCGTGGTCGTGGCGTGCTGCGCGTACAGCGAGGCCGCGACCTGGTGGCCCAGCGGACACTCCTGCATCACGCGCAGCCCCTCCTCGACGCGCGCGAGCCACCAGCCCTGCTCCGACTTGGCGTTGTCGCCCTCGAGGTTGAAGAGGCTGACCGTGTCTTCGTCGGCCTTGAGCAGCCGCGGCGGCTCGCGCTGCGGGCCCGAGATCGGGAAGAGCTCGGCGTCCACGCGCAGCTTGCGCTGGTGGTTGACGAGCTCGCGGATGGAGCGCACGGCGTTCTCGAGCGCCTTCTTCCAGTCCTTGGCCTGCTCCTCCGTCTTGGCGCCGAGGTCCAGGAAGCGGTCTTTCTTGTACGACTTCTCGCCCGAGCCGGCGTCCACGGCGAACGTGATGCGGAACATCCACACGGGCCCGTGGTGGCGGTGCTTCTCCTCCGAGTTGAACACGTTGCTCACGAGGCATCCGTCCGTGAGCACGTACGTGCCGCGCGGGGCCGGGTCGCCGCGCTTACGGTAGTACCGTAACTGCGCGCCGTCCAGCACGAAATACCGTTCCACTGGAGAACCGCAATTTGCACACACAGAACACATATTCGTTAGTCGCGCACGAGCATCCAGGGACGAAAGCAGGAGACAGAGGGAGTGCTTACGCCAGATGAGGTTCATGTGGTCCCGACGCTTGGTGAGCCATCCCTCCATGGTGCCTCTGCGGGGGAGTCCGAGCTCACGGGTTGTACACTGGCGGCGGCGGGGGCGCGCGCGGATGTCGGTGGGGTGAGAGCGTGTGGGCGACGACGATGACGTGCGCTGCGATGGGCGAGGCCGGAATGCTCTCTGCAAGCGCGGGCTCGATTCAGAGCGAGCCGGATTGATGGGGTTGTACACCGGCGCTGCGGTTGTTAGACCGAGTGAGGGTTTTTAGAACCCCGTGTTGGCGACATGGCACCCCTAAAACGGGGCAACACAGTCGTCAAGAACATGTCTCAAATCGGAGGGGTGGCTGAATTTTCTATGAAGTACGATAGGTGCGTCACGCCATCGTGTCACTGATGAGACGACAACAGCAATACAGTAGCTATAGTATCACATATGATAGAAAATGCGTCTCCAAAATGAGAGGACGCATTGTTTTCGGAGCCCAGAAGGGCAACCCACAACATCACAGCAAGGTCTCACGTGGATACCTTTGCAGCATTTCATTCCCCATTCATTCCTGCCTTCCGTTCAGTCTCACTACTACCCGCCTCTCATCAAAAAGGGGACGCCAACGCACGCTGCTGTGCACGGCGACTGCGTTTAGAAGCCCGCCCAGCCCGTGTACCAGCGGTTCTTGAACTTGTAGGCGTCGATCATCTGACGGTACGCGACCACGAAGCCCACAATGCACAGCGCGATGGCCGTGTAACGCAGCGCGGGACGCTGCACGTAGATCGCCCACTGCGAGAGCAGGATGACGCTGCCGGCCGCGAACACGTCGAAGGCGCCGACGATCAGACCCTCCACGACGAACTGGTTGCGGCCGGCCGGGTGGAAGAACTTGATGTTGCCGTTGCGTTCCGTCGAGTACGCTGGCGGCTCGCGGATGATACAGTAAACCATGCCCGAGACCGAGAGTCCGTAGAACAGCTGCCGAACGAGCAGTCAGTGAACAGTGCACCCCAGGACGGGAGCAGTGCAAGAGCAAGAACGTACCAGCGACACAGTCATCCACAGACGCTTGCGGCGGAGCTTGGCGATGACCTTGTCGATGTTGGACAGGATGATCTTGGCCAGCACGACGCTGAACACCAAGAAGGTGACGAGCGCCGCGTACAAAAGAGCCTTCGAGCGCTGGATAACAAACTGTTGGCAAGAAAACAACACGAGCCTGTCAGCCTCGAGTCACGATGCCTGTCCTCAATACAGAGTGGAGATGACGCACGTCGAAGCCCGTCTTGGTCTTGACAAAGTCGACAATGTCCTCGGCCTTCTTGCCCTGCTGGTACAGGTTGTACATGTCCGACGGGGAAAGCTCGATCTTGGAAGGCACACGCTTGCCTTCATCACCGTTGTGGTCCGGCGCGATGTACACAATGTGTGGGGCCGAGGTGAAGCCGTACTATAGAAAAATAACTATGTGAGTAAAGGGCGCCGTCCGAATTGAAAAGCTGTCGAAGAGTCGATCGGAGACACGCACCACTCCGAAGACCTGCTGGTTCGAGTCGAAGTCGGCGATACCGAAGTACACGTCGAGGCCATCACGAGTGTCGACCTTCACCTGCTTGGCCGAGATGTACGACTCGGCAAGGGTGTGGAACTCTGGGTGCACAGTCCTACACAAGATCGCACATCATGAGCATCTCAATCCACGATCCCGCAGAGCTTCCAGCAGCTTCAGAATCACCACGCACTTGCACGTATCACACGAGTACTTGTCGGCGATCGCCGTGTACAGCACGAACAAGTGGTACGGGCGGTCTGGGCGCAGCGCAAACTGCTCGTAGCTCTCGCTCGTGAACTCAATCACGCCCTCCTTGAGGCGGCCATTGAGCGCGGCGAGCTTCTCCTCGCCCTTCAGCAGCGCCGAGCTGCTCTTCTTCTTGGCGTCGACTGGCGCGATCGCCGTCCAGCACACGACCAGCGCCAGCAGCGCCAGTGCGGCGCGCATCACCGTCGTCGCCTTGGTCTTCTTCGCCACCATGATGGTCGATCTCTCTCCGTGTGACGCGTGACCTGGCGATCCCCAGCTCCCGACTCGAAGGGGGGAGCTGATCCTGAGCTGCATTTCAGCCAATCACAGACGTTATAATGACTCTCATCCATTTTATCCAATGAAAAATCACCTCAAGTATTTCAGCCAATGACAGATATAACAGTATCTTCAATGGCGGAATTGGATGAGTAAACGCTCCATTCCAAGAGCTCCAAAGACGAGCAGCTTCGCCAGGGCCACATTCGCCGATTGTGGACGGCCGTGACGCCGCCATGACGGTCGCCACGCCTGCGCCGCTGCACAATGACAACCAGAAGGATCTGAAGCTGGTCCACGTGCTGGTGATGTTCCGCCACGGCGATCGCTCGCCCATCACGAAGAGCGTCGGCTCCAAGATCGCCATGTCCAGTGAGGAGACGCAGTTCTGGGTCTCGCGCCTGGCCGACTTCAGCACCATCCACACGCTCACCTGCGCCACTCGTATCGTGCTCACACGTGAGACGAGAGGCAATGGGATGGGACAGGTTGTTGAGAATGAAGAGATCCCGTCGCCACGCCACGGTGGCCAATGGCCGTGCGGACAGCTCACTGGAAAGGGCGTGCGGGAGATGACAGCCAAGGGCCAAGCGCTGCGCGAACGATACAGTGAGCTGCTCAAGAATCTGAACCCAGAGCGTGATCTCTACGTGCACTCGACCAACATCCGCCGGACGATCCGCTCGGCGCAGAGCGTGTTGTCCGGAATGTTTCCAGAACGATTCACGAACAACGCCTCCGGTGGAATTGCGATCCACATCGACGAGTCCAACAGCCTCGGTCCGTCGCACTCGTACGAGCTGTTCCAGAATCTGGACCGCATGCTCGCTGAAGATCTGCGCTTCCGCGCCCCACCGGGACTGCGCCAGACCGCTGACCAGATCCGTGAAGTCACTGGTCTCGCCAAAGGGCGACTGATCCCCTGGAGCTCACGTAAGAACACTCCTCTGTACTCCATCCTTTATCCACTCGCTCACTTCGACTGTGTCTAGTTCGCGAGATCCTCGTGTGCCGCCGTGAGCACGGACTGCCTTTCCCGGACGGCTTCGACGCGGACCTATTCAACCGGATACATGAGCTGGACGCGTGGCTCTGGCACACGCTGTACGGCAAGCGCGACTTCTGTGTGGGCGCCTTCCGCAAGGGAGTGGAGAGATTCCATGCGCGAGTGACGTCCATCCTCAAGGTACATGACCTTACCCACCTTCCTAGTGTGTGGTGGCCTCTTGGCTGATGAGTTGGTCGTTCCCGTTACTGTAGAATGAAACAACACACAAGCTGACGCTGTTCTCGGCCCACGATAACTCGCTCGTTGCGCTCATGCGTGCGCTGCAGCTGCAGATCGACCGCGTGATCCCCCACTACGGCGGCATGCTCAGCTTTGAGTTCTACGAGGACCAGTCTACTGGCGCGATGCTCGTGCAGGCCAAGTTCGAGCACCAGCCCGTGGCGTTCTACGGCTACGAGCAGCAGTTCCTCTGTCCCGTGGGCCATGTGCTCAACCTCGCGCAGGATTTTCTCAACCACAAGCTACCGAACAATTAGGTCTATTGAAGTCGTCACACGTCGCATGAACCTTTGAGCTAGAATTCAAGTCTACACACGTCACATATTGTCTCCCTTTCGCGCGACCTTCGCGTCACATTGGTAGCTCTTCAGTCTTTGAGATCGTCCTGCGTCGACGTCAACGCCCCATTCTTCAAGTCCTCACCATGGCGTCACCCCCGCCAGCACCCGTGCCGTCCGAGACGGAGCTGGAGCTGCAGCACGTGCTATTCTTCCACCGCCACGGCGACCGCGCGCCCATTCTCACGTCGATCGGCTCGAAATGGAAGATGACGTCGGACGAAAAGGCCTTCTGGCAAACCAAGATCGCCACGCCCGAGCAGCTCGCGAAGCTCAACCGCATCGCCGTCGTCGTGGGCGACGACCCGTCGATGCCACCACACGGCGTGCCACGCCACCGTGAAATGGCGCCGCTCGCGCAGCTCACTGCCACGGGTGTGGACCACATGTGCGCCAAGGGCCGCGCGCTTCGAGACAAATACGACGCGTTTATCAAGGCCAACGGAGTCGACACGGCGCCGCACGAGAACGTGTTCGTGCTGTCCTCGAACGTCGACCGCACGATCCAGTCGGTGCAGTGTCTGCTCTACGGCATGTTCCACTCGGACGACGAGATCCAGAAGCTCGAGGCCGAGCACCAGCCCGTCTTCTACGTGCGCACGCAGGCCATCAACCGCCTCGCGCCGGCGCATCCGATCACCATCTTCAATGAGATCGAGAAGATCGTGAGCCACGAAGTTGAGAAGCGCGACCCGAAGGACCGCCTGCAGATGGAGCAGCTCGGCCAGCAGCTTCGTGAGATCGTCGGCGTCCCAGCCGACCAGAATGTGCCGTGGACGGCGATCCGCGACGGTCTCACGTGCCGCCAAGCCCACGCATTGCCCTTCCCCGAGGGCATCACGGAGGACATGTACCAGGTCATGTGTGAGTACGACTCGTGGCTGTGGCACCAGCTCTTTGGCCAGAAGGCCTTTTGCTTTGGCGCGTACGAACACGGTGTGCGCGAGGTGTACAAGCTGCTCAAGTCGCTCACGGTGGACGACGGCTCCGTGGCCAAGAAGCCCAAGATCTCGTTCTTCTCGGCCCACGACAACTCGATCGTGGCGCTCATCAGTGCGCTGCAGCTCCAAGTCGACCGCATCCTGCCAGAGTACGGCACGGTCGTGACGTTTGAAGTCTACAAGGCCAAGAGCACGGGCAAGTACTATGTCAAGGTCCTGTTCGAAGGCAAGCCCGTGGCCTTTGCCGGCCACGAGCACAGTGCGCTGTGTCCGTTCGAGCACTTTGAGTTCCGCACTCAGCAGTTCTTGCAGGGATGAACACGGCTCGCCGTTTGTGCAAAAACGATTCTCTCGTTTTTTTCTCTTAAGATATCATTTACGGCAGGCTGCTTTCAGTGGTTGGAGGGCCACGTAGAGCTCATCACGAGCGGAGACCGTGGCGTGCCGCTGCCATCGTCCTCCGTCCTCTTCCTGCTTTCGCTCGCGGCTGCTGATAGCATCTGAGAAAAGTCTTTGCCCTTGTACGACGACGTTTTCCACCACGCGTCTTCGCTGCCACCTTTCTTGCTGTTCTCCAACTCCTCAACTTGGGCTCGTTTCATAGCCGTGGCCGCCAGCGATGCTAGCTTGGGCTCTTTCTTCTCACTCACAGCAGCAACTCCCCACCAGGAAGGCGCCTCGAGCCACCACGCGTGGGCGTCGCGGTTCTGCTTGTGCTCTGGGAGCATAGAGGATGCCTTCATCTTTGCCATGAGCCCCGAATCCAAGTGGTACTTGGCTTGTGCTGTGCTGCCCTTGCCTGCTGAGCCAGACAACAACGTGGCTGCTGCTACTGCCGCCGTCTTGGCTTCATTTTCCTGCTTGATCTGGAGCAGCTCCATGTTCTTCATCTCAATTGCCTTCCGCAGCGAGTCGATCTTCCAGAACTCACTCTCCAAGTACAGCTCGCGTAGCAGCTTTGGGTCCTGCGGTAGCATCCCGTCGCGGAGGAAGTGAAGCACATACCGAAACAGCCACCTGCATGTAATGTCACGCCCTGTCAGCGTCTCAGTAGGACACGGAAGGGCTTGACTCACCAGTTGCGATCAACGCGGAAGCAGCCACACTCGAGCGTCGACAGAGGCGAGTCGTCCATCACAAACGCAGCGAGCATCGAGTATGGATCTTTCATTAGCACTGGCGTCGAAATCTCGAAGAGCTGCCCGCCGACGTCCAGCGTGATGCGACGGTCGTGGACCGTGGGGAACGCAGCCAAACAGAACCAGTCGGAGCTCAACGACGCCTCGAACCGCTCTTTCTCAGACTCGAGCAGCGCGTTTTGCAGTAGAATCTTGCGCTTTTCGTGGCGGATGAACGCCCGCTGCTTGGAGAGCTACAGAGTCACCCACAGCGAATTGTCGTTAGCAGAGACCTTCGTGAGAGACTACCAACAACAGCGTACGCGTTCGTGCTGCACGTCGAGCTGCTGCTTCTTGGAGCTCACGACTGTCTGATGTAGCAGCGCCTGCTCTTCGTCCTGTGCTCGAACCGTCTCCTTCCACCGCTCGAAGTGGAGTTCGTCGTCTGTGCGCGCTGTCCCTCGCGCTGTAGTCGCGGAGCCCATGGCTTCTGGGGCGCCTCCGAGACCAGGGAATCGTGTGGTGGACGGGTTACTGGCGCCATTGCCACCGGAAGTCGCGAAGCTTCGGCGTGGGGTCTCCATATCCGTGGCGAGGTGTCTTGGTGGCTGTGGGGATGGATGAGTGTCCCGTTGATCTAATAACGGCTCGAGACTGGGGAGTCGGCCATTGGCGGTTGAAGAGCCGCACACACGCAGTGGTGAGATTCCGTCACAGACATTTCCAAGGTAACAGTGCCCATAGATTCATGGCATTCGCCATGTCTGTCTGTTGGGAATGGATACTCTCACATCTACAGTGGATGATCTACTGGCACGCAATCGTGGACGCCACAGCAAGGAGCACACAATGCACACGACAACCCTCAACATTCATACAACGACTGCGCAGTGTCCGACTCAAAAATGGTGGAGGAGGATGGAGATCTTCTGTCTCTATTCCTCGTCTCCGCCCTCACTCACTCGCCATTGATTGCACTAGCAACACGGAGAAAGACATCGCGAGGAATGCCGCACGAGCAGCCGGGGACATCACACACAAACGGCAGCTCTTCGTCCTGCTCGTTATTCAGCTTCGCCATATTCACGTGACGAGGGCCATGAATCGCCTTCGCATAGGCTGGTGTTGCGGGGGTCTTGATCTTCCGTCGTGCTGCGTCTTGATGCTCGCGCTGCAGACGTTGGGAGTCCTCGCCGTCAATTCTCAGTCGAAGTTGGTGCTTGAGGGCGTTGATCTTGACGCTCGCATTCTCAATTTTGCGCTTGATGTGCTGCTGCTGGCTACTGTAAGTCTTGCAGTCAGCTTGGGCTTGTGTTGCTTCTTCTAGCAGGCCTGTGACCTGCGCGAGCTCAGCTTCCATCAGTGTGATGCTCTCTTCTTGTGATAAAACGCAGCGCCTGGCAAGATCGCGTTGGAAGATCGCTGTCTCCAGTCGATTGGTGTGAAAGTCTCGAACGCGCCGGACTCGATCGTGTTTCTCTCGTCCTGCATCGATCTCCGCCAGCGTAGCCGTCATTTGCTCGCGATAGCACTGCACGTGGTACGCCATGTTCCACGCAATCGCCTGGCGTTCCGCCGTGTACGCGTCAGACCACGCGTGGATGGCCTCCATTCGCCTGGACTGAGCCAGTGCCACGACTTGCTGGCACGCGTGTCGACGCCATTGGGTCATTGCATCCCGCAACGACATGAGACGAGCTTCCTCCAGGATCTTTCCGACCAGGTAGAGCCCGCGATGAGGCTGCTCTGTCGGGATTCGTAGTGGGAGGTGGCTTTGCCGTAGCTCTTCCAGGAGCTCCTCCGTGGTCGGCTCCTCCACGGGCTGCAGACACCGCGTCCCGTGGAACCATCCTTCCGAAGTCGATCGAGTCTCAGCGAGATAAAGGCGTCCGAGACCGTACGGCCGGCCGTTCATCCACGACCCCACGAAGGTCACGCCAAAGGCGAATGTGCCGATGCCGTAGCCACTGGGGCCCTTGGTAGCGTGCCATTCGCCATCATACAGGAAGACTGCGCTCTGCAGCGAGCCAACGCCGACCTGCTCGCCGTCATTCCACAAGCCAATGCGACGCAGGCCCTTGTGTGACGTCACGACACCCCAGCCGTGGGGAACGAACCGCTGTGGCAGCTCGGGCTTCGCTTCGTCATCCACGGACTGTGAAGGAACCTCTGAAATCGCCTTGACTTGGCCCCTGTAGACGCCGTCGTCGAAGTCCACGACGCGCCACGCGACGCCCTCAGGCGCTTTCGGGTAGCTCTCCGACGGGGCGCTCATCGGGACCAACACAGGCGGCGGCGCCTTGTCCGCAGGCTCATTCGTGGGTCGTATTCGGTCGCTCCACGCTCGAATCCGCTGCAGGAGATCATCGTCCGCGTCCACCGACACGGACGACGCCAGCACCGACCGGATCGCCGTGAGCTCCCGCACCAACAGCTCCAGCTCGGCGTCCACCGCGTCCGCGGCCTCGCTATGATCACGGCTGCTTTGTCGTCCACTGATTAACAGTGTGTCTTCAATGGGGGCGTCGACCTCCGGAAGTGGTTGCGCATTCTCGCCGCCTGAGATGGCGGACGTCAGCTCTTCAACCACCGGGTCATTTACCTCCGTCTCGGCGTGGTCCGACGCATTGCGCAAGCGTTCGTGCGACGTGGCAGGCTGCTCGCCATGCTCTGCGGTGGATTTCGCGCTGTCCGCCTCCATAGAGTCGGCGCTGTCTTCGTCGCGGCCATCCATCCCATCCGGACGCTCCATGCTGACAGGGGTTTCCGCCTGGAGGGACGCGCCATCTGCGTGCAGCTGGCAGCTTCAACTTCAAGCGTAGACAGTGACACCCCGCGCGAGTGGCGTAATCGGTGGCTGGAGTGGCGCAGATTGTGACCAAACGAGCGGACGAGCGGATCCGCTCCACCAAAAAGCGCTTTTTACCGATCACCGGTGTCCCTGCCAGCGACCAGCGACTCGCTGGGCGTCCGTCCACAGTCATGGTGCTTGGGTCCATCGAGCGTACAGTACACGAACGCCTTGGTACGAGTACGAGTTGACTGCCTGCCACGTATGAAAGCAGTGCTGCTGGCAGCCGCCCCTGTCCAATCCGAGCAGCTCCGTGGCAGTGACGTGGTGGTCCGCCTGTGGTCGGCCCGCCTCCACCACACGTTGCCCCCCCGCGGAGGGAGACGTTGAGCTCGTCAGGCAGTGAGTCAGTCAGTTCGTTGGGCCCCCTGTCGTCTGCATTCATCGACCAAGTACCGGTATCCAGCACTGCGTGCATGTGACAGAATCTCGGCCCAAGCTCAAGTTGCATTTGCGCGCGGCCCCAAGCGGACATAGCCGGCACCGGAACCTCGGCGCCACTGCTGGCTTCAAGCCACTGGCTGGCTTGGCTTGACCGCATGCACACGTCTGGCGTGGGAGCGTAGCTGCTCATTGGCGGAGCGCTCCATGTTGAACTTCCACGCAACCGCCAGTCACAGGCCGGAGATCCACCAGCACATTTTTGGCTTGGTTGGCACGAAGAGGCGTTAGCCCTAGCCCTCAAACCTGTGGACGAACAACCAGGCAGGTGGCGTACCACACTTGCAGTTCCGGCTAGGTGCGAATCTTGTTGTTGGATCTTGGGCAAGAATCTCTCTCTCTTGAAAAAAAACAGTGGACGAGGCATGTGAGCGGGTTAGGGGGAGCGGACGAGCGACACACGCACCACCGTAGGCCGGGCGGCCGCGTCATGCACGCACTCTTCCTTGCAGTAGCGTTGTCGCGTCTCGAGTCGGCGTCACTCGGCTGGGTGATCACTCGGCCTGGTCTATCGGTGGCCGTCCAGAGACCCCTCGTCCAGTGTCCTGGATCCGAAGCTGCCCCCATCCAGAGCCGTCCAGCGTCCGGAGCTTTTCAGATCCAGATTTTCCCCCGGTCGCATCAAGCCCACCAGCAACATGCTGCAAGTGACCAAGTTCCGTCAGCTGCAGGCCGCGCGCTCAGTCGCGCAGACCCGCGGCTCGTTCGCCGTGCTCATGAACGCCTTCGCCACGCAGGTGCGATCCTAGCGCAGTGCTGCTCGCTGCAAGACGTGCATGAGGACTGATGGAAATGTGCATTCAACCAACAGAGCGGCCAGTCCACAGAGGAGCTCCTCGAGAAGCTCAACGGCTTCCAGAAGGAGGCCGCCAACAAGACCGTGCCGTACGTTGCCCGGCGTCCCTACCAGTGCGAATGTTGCATCATGGCGCTGACCGGATCCGTCCTCCTCTCTGTGTAGATGGTTCCTGGAGAACATGCCGGCCGCCTACTTCCGTGCGATTGGCGAGAAGGAGCGCCTCACGCACCTCAACGCCATCACGGCGCTGGTGAATGCCCAGCAGCCGGAGGTCATGCTGCGCTCGCCGGACAACAAGGTCTACTCGTACATCCGCAGCGGAGGTACGCTCGTCTTCTCTCTCCTCCTTGTGGGCCTGTGGGCTTCTGTGCTGATAGATCCCGTGTCTCTTCAACAGCCAACTACCCTGGTCTGCTGGCCAACGTGCTGAACCAGCTCCCAAAGAACGTGGACGGCGCCGAGCTCGCGCGTGTCAAGATCTTCACGTCGCTGGACGACACGCTCGGCCTCGACGTCTTCCGCTTCGGCTACCAGAAGCCGTTCACGGGCACGACCGAGCCAGAGAAGGCTGCTCGTGACGCGATCCAGAAGTTCATGGCCGATATCCAGGCCGGCAAGTACGCCGGCAAGGCCGGCTACCCAGAGGCGGCGGCCTACTTCGAGCCAGCGGCAGTTGACGACTTCCTCTCGCGCTGCAACTCGATGTACGTGCAGTTCAGTAACCCACGCCGCATCGCGCAGCAGATCGCCCAGTACGAGCGTGTCAAGGGCACGGAGGGCGTCTCGGTCGAGATCGAGCACGGCTGGGAGAACAAGAGCGAGGAGAACAAGCTGTCCGGCGGCAAGGCCCCGCAGACCATGCTCACGCTCGCGGCCTCGAACGTGCTGGCCAAGAGCGCCATCCAGAAGTACGCCACGTACCTCGGTCTCTGCGACCTGAACATCCTGCGCGCCCACCTGGACGTCGTCCAGGACCCCAACAACACGGAGGGCACGGTGTCGCTCATCCGCATCCTCGTCACGCCGTCGGAGCAGGCGCTGGAGAGCGGCAAGGAGTTCGAGTGGGAGAAGATCGCCGGCAACCTCAAATACCTCAAGTGGGTCGACGACAAGCCGCTGCGTCTCGTCAACAAGAACCCCGAGCTCGGCATCTCGCGCGCCGAGGTCATCTACGCCTACTGCAACATGCTCCACGGCGTGCTGGCGAAGAAGGACCCGTTCGCGTACTCGCTGAACCGTATCATTGAGGTCGTGGAGCACCCACAGAACCTGCCGATCGCCTCGCGCATCGCCGACTTCTTCATGCAGAAGTTCGATCCGTTCTCCAAGAAGCTCACTGAGGTCGAGCAGGAGACGCGCGTGAACGAGCTCAAGGTCGACATCCGCCGCAACGTGGAGGCCGAGGACACGATCCTGCTGCTCAACTCGATGGTGGACGCCGTCGCCGGCACGCTGCGTACCAACAAGTTCATCCGCAACCGCTACGCGCTGTCGCTGCGATTGGACCCCAAGGTCATGGGCTACGGCACCGTCGGCAAGGACATCCCGTACGGTGTATTCTTCATCTACGGCCGTCGCTTCAAGGGCTTCCACGTGCGATTCCGTGACATTGCCCGTGGTGGTCTGCGCGTCGTGTACCCGAACTCGACCGACGCCCACGGCCTCGAGAGCGCGCGTCAGTTCAACGAAGCCTACAACTTGGCTTTCGCCCAGCAGCTCAAGAACAAGGACATCCCTGAGGGTGGCTCCAAGGCCGTCGTGCTCTGCGACCCGATCAAGGGCCCAGTCGGCGACTTCGCGCCACGCGACTTCATCATCCGCAAGAGCGTCAAGGCGTTCTCGGATGCGCTGCTCGACCTGAACACTAACGACCCAGACGTCAAGAAGAACATCGTCGACTACTACGGCAAGGACGAGCTCATCTACTTGGGCCCAGATGAGAACATCATCCCATCGGACATCGTCTGGATGACTAAGCGTGCCGCGTACCGTGGCTACCCGATCCCACGTGCGTTCATCAGCTCCAAGCCGGACGCCGGTATCAACCACAAGGTGTACGGCGTCACCAGTGAAGGTGTCGCTGTCTTCGCCGACGTCGCACTGCGCTCGCAGAACATCGACCCAAAGAAGCAGCCTTTCACGATCAAGATCACGGGCGGTACGGACGGCGATGTCGCCGGCAACGTCATCAAGATCCTCCACCGCGAGTACGGCTCGAACGTGCGCGTAGTGGGTATCTGCGACGGCACGGCGGTCGTTGAGAACCCTGACGGCCTCGACATGAATGAGCTGCTGCGTCTCGTCCACGAGTCACTGCCTCTCGCGGACTACGCCGCCAGCTCGGTCGGCCAGAACGGCCGCTTCCTCAAGGCGGACACGCCAGAGGGTGTGCGCGCGCGTAACTCGCTCCACAACCGCGTGAAGAGCGACCTGTTCATCCCGGCCGGTGGTCGACCAAACACCATCAACGAGAACAACTGGCGCGACTACCTCGACGCCGACGGCAAGCCATCGTGCAAGCTCATCGTCGAGGGTGCCAACCTGTTCATCACGCCAGAGGCGCGTCAGCTTCTGTTCGACAACGCCGGCGTCGTCATTGTCAAGGACAGTTCGGCTAACAAGTGCGGTGTCGTGTGCAGCTCGTACGAGATCATCTCGAGCATGCTTCTGGAGACCGAGGAGTTCATGAACATCAAGAAGGAGCTCGTCGACGAGGTCGTGGTCAAGCTCCGTCAGCTCGCGCTCGTGGAGGCTCAGCTGCTCTTCCGTGAGTACAAGAAGGACCCGAACGCCGCGCTGCCGCCTGTCAGTGAGCGAATCTCGCGTGCGATTATCCGCGTCCACGACGCCGTGCTCGAGAAGTTCGACGAGGCCACCGAGGCCGACCAAAAGGTGCTGTACACTCTGATCGAGGAGCACCTGCCGCCAAAGCTCAAGGAGGTCGCGCTCGGCCGCGTCCACGAAGACGTGCCAGCCTCGTACCTCAAGTGTATCGTGGCCTCGAGCCTGGCCAGTAAGATCGTGTACCGCGAGGGCCTCCAGTTCACCGAGTCGCTGCCAGCCAGCAACTTGGCCAACATTGCGATTGAGTACCTCAAGCAGGAGAAGAAGGTGCAGCAGCTCGTGAAGCAGATCCACGCCTCGGGCCTCGAGAACAAGAGCGAGATCGAGGACCTGCTGGTGCGCGGCGGCGTGCGCGCGGGTATCGACCGTGCGGATTAAACCAACGTCGATCCGCGCGACGAGGAGGCCAGGCGCCAGTGCGAAGAGTAGTCCTGGGTCGCTCCGCCTTCTCCGATGGCTCGAGAGAGTAGAGAAAGTGATTGATTTTTAAAGAAAAAGCTCCATAAACACCATTTCCCACAAACGCCCTCCTCCAAAAGCGATCGACCCCCTGCCAGGAATAGACAGCTTCTGCGTGGGACTCGTGTCGTTGATTCCTCATTGCCTGGAAGTCTTGCTCGGTGGAGGAGGATGGTGCTGTACAACCTCGCTGGGCGGGTCAACAGCGACGAATATGCGATCTGTGAGCGGCTACTGGGTACGGATCGCGCCTGCGAGAGTAGAGTATCAATGGGACGGACGGTGACGCCTGCCTTAGACACCCTGCAGGTGACGCTGCCCGACATCCAAGTCGCCAAGACGCCGTATCGTCAGGACAAGTGGCCCGAGGACGCCGCCAAGATCGCGCAGACCTACGGGCGAGTTACCACACAATCCACATGTACTCTGCATGTCTGTCGTCTGACGTTTTGAGTCGGAATGCGGTGGCGGCGTACAGGCTGAGCGTCCCGACGTCTGCTCACGTGCCCGTGTGCGACGTGATCGTGTGGACGGAGACTGGCAGGCTCGTGAGCACGGACGCCGACAACTTCTCCACCTTTGTGCTGCAGTACTACGGCGTGCAGCTCGACCTGAACGAGTCGGAAGTGGCGCTGTACGTCAAGGCGAACGTGGACGAGATGCGCAAGCTGCAGCGTCAGCAGCAGGAACAACAGAAAGCCGCAGCTATTGCCAGTCGTTAACGCCAAACGATGTTGTTGATTCACGTTAGCATGCACAACCACGCAGCGCATTCAGACTGCTTAGAACGACGGGCGAGTTGGTCGCTTGCTCTCTTCCGTGGCCAGATACTCGGCGATGCCTGGCTCGCGCTTGACGCTCTCGATGATATCACCGAGCTTCGGGTAGTCCTTCTCCAGATCCATCGGGAAGTCCTCCTTCTCCGGCGCGAAAATGTTCTCAATGACGTTGAACACGGCGACGTCGGCAAGCGAGATCTTTCCGAGAAAGTACGGCTTGCTGGACGTCGCACTGGCCGGAACACGCGCCTG
>JAADXN010000141.1:0-41631 GCA_023337875.1 Pythium apleroticum | reverse complement strand
CCCCCCCCCCCCCCCCCCCCCCCCCCCAAGAAAGGATAAGTCGACATGGCCAAAGTCCTTCAGTCTCCCTTTCCGGTCACTCTCGAATTTGCTGCCAAGCCACACAAGCAACCAGGTCAAGAATTCAACCACAGCGGCAACCAACGCAACGACTTGAGTCTGCGCAGCACTTCCCCTCGCTCCTGACGAAACCATGATGCCATTACGAGTCGCGTGGCAGTCGGTAGCGTGTCTTCTATTCTTCTTGGTGGCTGTCTCGGCATCTGGCAACTCGACGACACCGTCGCCAGAAGAAGTCGCTGTGCACATCCTCGAGCGATACAATCCGTTGACCACCGTGACGCTCATCGGTCCGTACCTTCCCGTCTACGAAGCCGCCGGCTTCCGTCTCATGATGTCGTTCAAGGCGTTCGTCTATAGCGACGAGAACTCTGCAGCGATGAACTGCTTCTTCATGGACCAAGACAGCGAAGCGTGGCTCCCCGTCTCGTCAAAGGAGGAAGGTGCCAAGACCCGCACTGTGGAGCCGGCATTCTGTGCGCGTCGCGACTTCACGGAGAATGATACGGACACGTTCGCGGTGGGCATGTTCAAGCGGGTTAGCTTCCACGACAAGGGCCAGAAGCCGCGATTCCTCGTAGAGGCCGCGTCGCACTCGAGGCTTCAGCTCCTGAGCAACGTGCAAGCCCGTGGCTGGCGCTCTGAACCCATCGCGTACATTCGAGTAAAGAAGCTCACGCGCTGGCGTACAGCGCCGTCGCTGACTTTGGTCTCGGAGATCCAAGTGGTACGTGCAGACAACAACAGTCATGCAGTGGAGCTGTGTTCTGCTCATCCGAGTGGCTACGAAACGCGAAAGCTCGAGGGCGGCAACTTCTATGCTGGCGTAGAAGGAGAAAGGCTCCTGATGCTGTGCGTATCTTACGTGCAGCGCTCGCTCCACGATCTTGAAGCGAGAGAAGAGTTCTACGCGTCTGTACGCTTCCGAGACCGCTCGATAGTTCGTTTCTACACGTGCGGACTGGCAGACCACCCGGTGCGGGAGGCTCAAACCAGAAACACGCCGATCTTCATGCCGTACAAAGGCAAGAAACGTCTCCTCTGCTACGATCTGCAGCGGCTTGTGAAGGACTTGGACGGCACCAGCAGACTCGCAAGCACATCGCAGTTGGTGAAGCGCGTGTACTTGGATGAAGCTTTCGAGAAACGCAACGAGCGGCTTCGCGTCGAGTACCACGACAACAACGCGTTCGACTTCCCTCTTCAAGACATCGACACGAACGCCGTCCACAGCTTCTGAGTGCTGTGGTCCTGCCTGTACGTGAGAGAACAAACAGAGAAACTGACCGTGAAATCGAGTGGCTGTACACTGCGTCTATTTAGCACTCGTTGGCTGAGTCTTCTTCTTGACTGCAACTGATGGCGCGCTGATAGGACGACTAGCGTCGGCCGCTGCTGCCATCGCTCGTGTCGCAGTGACGTGGATGAAGCTACAGAACGGAACGACAGAGGTGAGCCGGCGTCATTCAGGTATTCTGGAGTGGCTGGTTGAGCCCACCTCAAAGGCGAAGGCCTGGGCTCGTCGTTTCGAATCGCACGGCGAGACGGAGTGACGGACTTTGCGTTGGGTGCCGTCACCTCGTCGGTTTGAGGCAATGCGAATAGCTCCGGGGTAGATTCTAAAGCCATTCGATCGTCAATCCCCTCGTTGTCAAGCACGCTCTCGCCACAAACGTACCTGAGATCACGAGTGGCTGTGCGTTGAGCGGCATGTTTGAGCGGTAGACCTTAGCAGACACCGTGCCGGGGTTCACGCGCTTGAAATGCGGAGAGCTGGCCACGGAGACGTCCGTGTCGTCACCATTGTTGGTCGCGTCATGACCGTTTGCGTTGGTAACCTCCTTGTGGCACGAGAGACAACGGATCAGACAGTCCTCGGACTCGCCGTCGTGGCCCAACAACTTCGCTTCCAGCCTACAAACCAACACAAGTCAGTGGCTAACGCTCACAGCTCACCGTCGCGCTCACGACGCACTCTCGCAGCATTTTCAGATCGGCCTTCTTGCGGATGGCTCGTCGAATCCCCTCCAACGCATCCGCATAGTCCGGCAGCGCCAGGATCTTGTCGTCAAAGCCAGCCGCCAGCGTGTCCAGCTTGTCCTCGATGGTCTTCTGCATCTCAGCCACGCGTTTCCACTCGTCCTCAAACATCTTGAGCGTCTCGTCGTGGTTGGCGTCGCAGTGGTCGCGCGCAAAGGCGAGCTGCTCCAGGAACATCAAGCGGAGGTTCTCCGTCTCACTTGCCAGTTGTTTGATGTTGTCCATCGTCGGAATATCGCCCTTGGAGATCTTCTGGTCCAGCACTTGGAGACTGGCGTTGATATCCTGCACTTGGCGCCGCATGCCCTCGACCGCCGACGCCTCGATTTTGCTCTTGAGCTCCGTGTTGAGCTGCTTGATGGACGCATACACTTCACGAGACTTCTCCTCCAGCAGCTCAATGCGATTGGAGACCGTGAAGATGTTCTTCTTCCGCTTGAGCAGGATGTTGGTCACGTCCTTTTTGTTTTTCTCTTTCACGTGGTCACGCAGGCGATACCACTTCTGGGTGGCGCGCTGCTTGAGCTCGGCGATCTCATCCGGACTCAGCACGTTCGCCTTCTTGAGTTTGTTGAGCGCCGTGAGCGTGCGCGTCATCTTGGAGCTCATCTTCTTGTCTGCTGGTGTCGCGTTTGCATCGGCAGCGCCAGCGGCAGCTCGGCTATTGCCACTCCCGCCCAGGTCCAAGACGGAGCCGTCACTGTCGCTGCTCAGCACGCTGCTGTCCTCGTCGTCGTCGTCCTCATCGTCCTCATCGTCCTCATCGTCATCTTCGTCGTCGTCTTCTTGGGTGCCTTCCTCTTGGCTCCTCTGTGCGTTCTCTTTCACAACAGGCGTCAATTTGGCGGAAGGAGCTTCCACCGCAGGAGGTTTCTCCGTCACAGCGGCGATCGTTGGCTGAACTAGTGAGGCCGTGGCTTCTGTCTTGGCATCCTCAGTGATGACTGGCGGCTCGGGCGGTGGCATCTGCGACCGTCGCTTCTTCAAACTCGGCTGCCGTTGCGAGATCGACTGGCGGATGGACGCCTTGCGGCTGCCCTTCTTTGACGGCGATGGACGTGCTCCAGATTCTGCGACCCCTTCCGTAGCCGTCGGCGCGTTTTTGTTTCGCAGCTTCTTGGAACTAGCCTTGGTTCGAAGAGCTGCGGGCTGGAAGGGCTCGTTCGATGCTGCCGACGGTGTCTCTGCGGTTGAGTTCGAGTCAGGAGCTGCGTGATTTGGCGGTGCTGGCTCAGGAGATGCCACTTCATTGTGAATCACGAGCGGCTCAAGCCGAATGGTCGGTAAATCCGGGCGAGTGGCTGCCGTTGAAGGCGGTTGGGGTGCCGGTGAGGCTGCTGCAGGCTCTGATGGCGATGTCGTGACCTGCGCAACGGCCTCGTCAATCGAAGCTCGTGAGCTCGGAATAGGAGACAGCATCGAGGCTCGTTCCACTCGTGGCGATTGAGTAGATTCAAGAGACGGGGCCGCCAAAACCGCAGGAACTTCAATCTTTGCCTGTGTCTCCGTCGGTTGCGGTACTGTGTCATGGCCCACGGGGCTCGAAGCACTTGCCGAGTCTGTGGCGGTGGGTGTCATGGCAATCGGAGCCGTCGTGGGAGCAAGTTCAGCCTCGATAGGTCGCTCTTCCTCAACTACAACCTCCTCCGGTGCTGAGGCCTGCGGCACCTCAACTGGAGGCTCAACCGTGGTTTGCTCATCGTCTTGGTGGCCTTCCGGTGGTTCTATCTCTGCTGAATTCTCTTCATGCGCTGCCTCGACTTGCGCTGCAACTTCAGGGATCGGCTCTATGTCAACAGGCTTGTCCTTCTCGCGTTGCTCATCGATCTCCTGGTGCGCATCAGTCGCAGACATCGCTTCTTCTTTCGAGGTCGTCTCATGGATGTTGGCTTCGTGGGCATCGTGGTCTGTCGCCGTTACGTCCTCCCCTTCAGCCTTGTCTTCTGTCTCGCCTTCCTTCACATCATCGTGTGGATGGGCATCTTCTTTCAGATCGTCAGTATGGACGGTCTCCTCATGTGGGCCCACGCCCTCCTCAGCCTTCACTTCGTCAGCTTTCGCCTCCACTACGTCATGGGGCAGTGGCTCCACTTTCTCAACCTTCGGCACTTCAGCAGCTGCATCCTGCTCTTGAGGCTTCTCGTCCACTGCCTCTTCATGAGACTCGGTGTGTTGCTGCTGGTGCTGCTCGCTCTTCTTCTTCTTGTGCGTTTTGTGCTTCTCCTTTGCCTCGCTCTTCGTCTCCGCTTCGCGTGGCGAGTCTTCCTTAGACGACAGCACTGCCTCTCCACCACCACTGCCATGCTCGCCCCTCGCCTTCGCCTTCTCTCTGTCTTTGGTCTTCTTCCCTTTCTTCTTCTTGCCGTCTTCGCCCTTGTGGGCCTCGCTTTCCGACTCGACCATCACCGGCGTCTCGGCGACCGTCGTGAGCTGGTCCAAAATGTTCGCCACCATGCCTGTCATCCGCATTTGCTTCTTCTTGTTGAGCCCAACGCCTACTTTCTTGATCACTGTGGCGGTCGCAGCCTTGGCATCGAGCGGATCGTCCTCTGCAGGCACCGCCCAGCGACTCACAGACGCCACATCGTCCACATTCGCGGCAGTGCCTTCAATATTGTGGGCGATATTGCGCAGTTTCAGGTCCAACTCGGTCATACCGAACGACATCTCGGTCACCCAGTGCTCGAGTTTGTCCACTTTCCCACACACGAGCCGCAGAATCGACTCCATGGCCATGGCCTGCTTGCCCAGGTCCTTGAAGAGACCTTGGAAGATCTCCCGTGAAGCTGACGAAGCTGACGAAGCGGCCGACGCGGACGCATGAGAGCCCTCGCCGTGGCTCTGGTTCCCATGCGAGTCTCGAGCCGAAGCCTGCGGCGTCGCGCCCGACTCGCTCACCGACGGCTTCGCCATGATGTGACACTTCACTTCGGTGGCTAGTTGCAACGGAGACCGTCGTTCGGACCCGTTACTTCCAAACTCGGAAATCGCAAGCGTTTCCTCGTTGGAGAGGTCGCGTTGATAGGACTCAATTTGTTGGCAGTGGTCTCCCAGTTGAAAGAGACAACGAGACAACATGGCACGACTGCGGTGGCTCGTGGCCGCCACAGTATCAGTCGTTTGGCTTGTCGGACTGTGCCGGCTGCCGTTCATCTCCGCCCAGACAACTAGCGCAGGTCGCTTCCAGTTCGGCCAGGCCGTTTACACCACGACTGAAGACTTTGGCGTCGCGCTGATCGCCGGTGAGTCTACGAACGGCCTCAGCTGAAACATGGCGCGATTCACGATTCAATATGATCCTTGCTTGTCACAGTACAACGCCATCTCGGCTCGGACGGCCGTGCCGCAGTGTACGTGTCCACGCTTCCGACTGGAGGCGGCAATGCCGTCGTGGGCCGCGACTTCCGAGCGGTTTTCAACCAGAGTTTGCTCTGGCAAGACGGAGACGATCTGGACAAGGAGCTGTACATACGCGTGCTCAATGATGCGACGCCCCAGGAAAGCCCCAAGAGCTTCACGCTCTATCTCCACGATGCGACGGGCGCGCAACTCAACTCAGAGCGCAGTACGACCCAGATCATCCTCGCCCCGCCTTCGAATCGTACGTCAACCCTCTACTTGGAATGCCTGCCTACTCCCTTGCACTAATCTGTACCAGTCTTGAGTGGCTCCTTCCGCTTTCTACAGTCCGCTGTGACTGTGAATGAATCGAGTACCGGTGTTCTGGAGATCCCGGTCGTCTGGGAGGGCGGCTCGACATCCAAGGCACGCGTGGCGTACACGATCAAGTGCGAGACCGCGTGTAACCCCGTCGATTTCGACATCATCAGCCCGCCAATCCTCATTTGGACTCGCGGCGGCAACGCGACGCAGCTCGTCCGGCTCCAAGTCAAAGATGACGGTCTCTTTGAAGCTCCAGAGACCTTTACCGTGAGGCTTTTGCCACCCGCGGACCTGGATCCCGTACCCGTCGACCTCGTGAACGACCCGTCCAGCGCGTTTACGCTCCCGCCGCCTACACTGGGCAACATCACGGACGTGCGCGTGACGATCGCTGGCCCGAACAACGTCAACAGCGGCGTTGTCCAGTTCGAAGCACCGTGCTTTCCCGCCTGTCTGGGCGTCTCCTACTCGGTCATGGATGGGGGCCTCGTACGCGCGTACGTGCAGCGCCGCAACGGCACGGACGGTCCTGTCCAGGCTCGCATTGTCTCCGTGGATGGCTCGGCCCGTGGCGGCGTCGACTTCAAGCGTGTCGACAAGATCATCAAGTGGATCGCAGGCGACGCAACGACTCAGTATCTGCTCGTTGAGACCATCGGGGGCGTCGTGCGCACGAAGGACGTCCAGTTCACGCTCAAGCTGACGGAGATCCAGGGGCTCAACGGCGCGGCCGCGAGCAATCCCGTGGCCCAATCAGTCACCGTCACGATCCACGGCCCGAGCAACATCATCCCAAACGAAGTGGACTTCGTTAGGTCTCCCAACCCTCTCAAGGCCGTGCTGCGTACCCCCGACGAGTCGTTCTTTCCGTTCGTCACGCGGATGGACTCGGGCATCCGCATGTGTCCGCGGCTCGTCGTACGTTCACCGGGCGTCGTGGCGCTGTCGTTGCAACGGTTCTTCGGGAACATCGCCCAGAACGACGCCAGCATCGTGCTCAAGACGCGTGACAACACGGCTGTAGATGGTGTCGACTACCTCGCATTCCCAGCCGACGGACAGCTCGTCACGTGGACTGCGAAAGAAGCCCGTGCTGCCATCAAGACCGTCAGCCTCACGATACTCGAGCCTACTGCGTACTACACCGAGCAACGATCGTTGTTTGTGGAGATCACGAGCGTCACTGGCGTCGCGCTTGGCTTGTGCCACGCAATCGAAGTCGTGCTGCACCGAGTGGCTCAAGCGCCTCGCGTTCTCGGGTATGATTTGGACATGAACGCTGGCACTCTCACACTGCGGACGTCGGTGCCTGTGCTGGCAGCGACGTTGGATCCGACGGCCTTCACGCTGCGAAGCGACGTGAAGGAACCCACGACGCCACCAGGCACTTCGTCTTTTGAGACCTTCTCGCTCAGTCGCCAGAGCTCCACAACCAGTGGCGATGGCACGTCGATCGTGCTCACGCTGTCGTTCAACGATCTCAACGCGCTAAAGCGCTTCCGACGCCTTGCCAAGTCGACTGCAACGACATTTCTCACGGCAAATGCAGGCGCCTTTGATTACGTGCTGGAGAATTGTATCTCCCCGGGCCTCACAGCGTGCACCCACGCCAAATTCCAGGGCATCTCGGCCGCGAGCCCCGTGGTCGTCACGAAGCTCACACTGGACACGACTCGGTCTGCGCTGCTGAGCTTCACTATGGATTTGGGTCTGAAACTCCTGAAACTGCGCTTCTCCGAGTCGGTCGACAGCGCCAAGATCCGCATCGAGAGCCTCGGTTTCTCAGACTCGGTGCGCGGCATCGACATCTACTACCTCTCGTCCTCGTCTTCGCAAGTGTTCCGTCCGAATCCGAACCCGCTGAGTGGCGTGCTGCTGCTGGACAGCAACCCGCTGCCTGCAGACGCCACCTTCGTCACCATTCTTCTCGGCGACGCTGATCTCAACGGGATTCGCGGTGTCGGCAACGGCCAGATCGGACTCCAAGCGGCGTCCACCTTCCTCACTGTGGACGCGGCCTTTCTCGGCGACTTTGCGGCACCTCCCAACCCCGTCGTGGCCATTTTACCCACGCTGACGACGCCGTTGTTTCGCGTGGCCGCTGCCGACTG
Source organism: Pythium apleroticum (assembly GCA_023337875.1). NCBI lineage: Eukaryota > Oomycota > Peronosporomycetes > Pythiales > Pythiaceae > Pythium > Pythium apleroticum. The sequence continues at coordinate 33,757 of JAADXN010000141.1, read as the reverse complement.
CTCACCGTGCCCCGCGAACACGTTTCTCACCAGCTCCTGCTCCGATATGAAGAGCCGTGAGTGTAAGGCGTGCTCTGTGTGTCCCACCAACTCGTACGCACTCGCTGCGTGCACGTCCTTGCAAGACACCGTGTGCTATCGTACGTCCGCTGCTACGTGAGACTCGTGGGATTGACTATTAACTGATTCACTGACATTTGTGGACATGACGTTGGATTTCCTAGCGTGTACCGAGTGCATTGGAGGCCGCTACACGCTCAGCGAGTGCTCGGCGACGTCGGACCGCGTGTGTGCGTCCTGCACGCAGTGCACGACGGACGAGTTCGAGTTCTCGCCCTGCATGAACCAGCAGAACCGGATCTGCCGCACGTGCGACTCGTGTGCGCTCTCCAAGGCCCAGCAGCGACTGTGCAACGGCAGCAAACGCTGGAAGCGCCGCCAAATGAAGGCGCCGTACGGGTGTCCGCTGCCCGATCAGAAGTTCCAGACGCTCGAGGCGCAGCTGCAGCGAGCCAAGTCCAACCGCTGCGGCGCTGGGCGCTGCTCGTGCACGGGCAACCTGGCAGGCAACGCCAACCCGAACGGCGACAGCTTCCCCGATGACCCGCGCTGCACGGGGCCAGAGGTCTACGGCATCGACTTGTAGAGAGAGTTCACACTACTGGGAAGGAAAAATGCAGACTCTATACTTGTTCTTCCTCTACCTTCTCATGCACTGTGGGTCGCAGGCGGCAGGCGGATCTCGTAGTACTCGTACCGCAGCTCCTTCGAGTCCAGGACGGTGTCCAACAGCACGGGGCCGTCCGGCAGCTGGTCCACCTTGGTGATCGTGTACACCAACTCGGATGCCGCGAGCTGCTCGTGGAGGTACGCGACGCCGAAGCGGCTGTGGGCGTCGGCGTTCATGAGGTACGCGACGCCGTGCTCGCTCAGGCGGTTGCGCACGACGCGAAGGAAGCCGTCGGCCGTGGAGGGCTCGCAGATGATGTCGCAGCCAATCACGACGTCCACCTTGGGCTTGGGGTCCTCGGGCGTACCGTTGATGCTCTCGAGCGAGTCCCAGTCGAGCGACTGGACCGCCACGGGCGGCTTCGTGGCATCGAGCTCGTGCGTGAACTCGTGGTTCAGGGCGACGTTGTACTCAAGAGCGCGGCAGGTATCATCTTGGTAGTCCGTGAGGATCGTGGACGCGGCATAGCGAGAGGCGACGATGCCGCCGAGGCCGAGGCCGCTGCCCACTTCCAGCACGGTCTTGCCGTCGAAGAGCTCGCGGTGCGCGTGGATCCAGCGAGCCAGCACACGCGCCGCGCCCCAGAGCAAGTAGCCCGTCTTGGGCTGGCCGGTCATACGCGTCGGCACCTGGCGGATGAGGATGGTCTGCGGCTCGCCGCCCTCCGTCTTGTCGCGACGGTCGACGGGCAGCGGCACGATCAGAGGCGTCGCGCGGTCCACGGTGCCGAGTTGGCGAGCGCTAGCGAGTACAGACAAACGGCGTCAGAGGGCAGGGCATGCGTTCGCGATTGGCGGGATGAACGCACCGGTGAGGGAACGAGATGCCGATCGGCGTGACGAGGCACGCCGTGCAGTTGGCAACGATCTGGGCGGCGGCCTACGGATCAGAGAAGACCCATCAGGAACAATGCGACTGGATGGATACGAATGACCAACGATGAACGTACGTCCTGAATGAGCTCGCTGTCGTGTTCCATGAGGCGCATGAGCAACGTGTGCGTGCCGGTTCGTGCTGAAGAGAGAGACAGAGAGGAGGGGACACACGCGGATGAGAACGCTTCGATCGAATGGAGTTCTCGCGACGCAAACTCACCGATGAAGATGGCATTGTCTTCGTCATTCACGACGTCGGCGAAGAGCATGAGATGCTACTCCAACACCCTCACACACAGCCTCGTGAGTCCCCGTCCACATGACCAGCGCGCGCTCCTGCGCATCACGCACCTCGTACATCGTCTGGATCTGCTCGTCACTCGGCTCTGCGACCTTGGAGAACGTCTGCATCTGAGCGACCGCCATCTCCAAGTACCCGGCTGCAAATCACACAACCGCATCACTTCCGTTCAGCTCCTCAGACTGCCAACATCACTACGCGAGTGGAAGCCGCACCGTGGCCGAGCACGCATCGTCCGTAGGTCGTGGCCGCCAGCGAGCGGAGCTGCTCGCTGGGCAGCGCACTGGAAAGTGCGGCGTCGGAAACTGCGACGCGCGCCGCGTCGATCGCACGCTTGAAGGACATGGCTACGAAAGGCGCTCAACGAGCTCGTTCGCGGGCGGCTCTGTCCGTGCAGAGCGTGCGAGCAGTGGCAGCAGAACGCACAGGAACGGCGGCGGAGTCGAGAGACCGCATCTTCAGATTCTGCTGACGTCGGTTGACGAGCAGTTTCACGCGAAACGATTGGCTGGATTTGGCTGGAATCAGGTAATCAGATCTGAGCGAATCGTCGTCGAGTGCGTCAGTCGACGCGGATTGGCCGAAAAGAGTTTTCGTGAATTTTAGGATTCCAAGATTTGTCGACACTGATGACTACGGTATCACAATTATTGGTGCCGGATTTACAATTTATCAACATTTGACGACTACCAAGGAGCGCACGCGTGGACTTATCTCGCCATCGTGGTTTGCATCACTTCAGACGCCGCCGCTTGCTCTGCGATGGCGTATTGGGTTCCCTCGCAGCCACGAAAAGCGGGAGACCGTAGCAAACGGCCGCGAGCCCGTTGAGGTTCTGCAGTTTACACAGTCGGCGAGCACGCTGAAGAGCTGCGCTCAGCGCAACGGGAGATCCGCTCGCATCCGCGGGGGTCAGCAGCCAGTTCTCGAGGATATCCTTGCTCACAAGGTCGATGTCCTTGTCCGTCACGTCCCATAGCATGGCCAGCACGGCGGAGCTTCCTGCCTCGAGATACGAAAGCACCGCCCCGTTGGGCCCGAACACGCCTTCGCGCTCGAGGCGGCCGCTACTGCAGCCGAAGAGCAGCGCTGCAGCACACTGCTGGTCTCGCAACGCCTCAATCTTGTCACGATGGAAGTATTTCTCACCGGATCCGTGGCCGCAGTAGACGAACAGGTCGGATCCGACGAGGTAGTTTCTGATCAACACATCAAGCAGAACATCCGTCACCACAGCTGACACGAGTGATGCACTTCTGCTCGCACAAACCTGATAGTTTCCTCGTCTGGGATGGAGCCGCTGGTTCCCTGCCATCCACGATCGGCCTCTCCGCGCTGGAAGATCGGTTCTAGAGTACTCTGCGTGGTCTTCAGATCGCCTCCTGGATTGAGAAGGTACGCCACGCGGTCTGGGTCGACGGCTCCACCGGAAATGCTGCTGGATTGAGCTGCAGACTTGGCTCTGACCTTTTGTGCGTTCTGCATGATCAGGTCGATCGAAGGCATGCGAGTCACGGCCCGCGCACACAACACGTCGAGGCCTTCCCACGGAAACTGCTCGAGATGGTGGTGCACGATGAGAATCGTCGACGTTTCCGCATCGCTGGCTCGTGGGTCGCTTCTGCGAAGAATGTCCACGATTTTTCTTGCCTGCTCGGCGCCGATGCGTACGTTCTCTTCAATCGCAACGTGGTCAACACACTGAAGGAGTTCCCCGTCGGTCAGCAACGCATTCGACGACGCGACGGCGGACAGGAGCCACTGGCTTCGGAACGTCAAGGCACGTGAACTGTCGAAGAGGAGCTCCGACACATCGTCGATCACAGGGTTACGTTCCAACCGGAGATTCGGTACATGGTTGAGAAGAGCTCGCCAAAATCCGAGAGTTTTCTGTGGTGCATGCGAAGTGAGAATGGACATCGCAGGTGAGGAGATCACTACAAACCCCACTGTACCTGCATCTTCGTGACCAGTGCTCCCAACTGGTTGTCGAGATCCTTGCGCGTATTCCACCAAGTCTTCTTCTTCTCTGCTGTCCATTCCTCAGCCGCGTCTGGTTTGTTGCCAAATAGCGTCACTCTGGAGATAAAACGCCATAATGAGTTGGTGAGCAGGCAGTTCCACATCAGTGAATGCGACCATCGATATACCTCGACGCCTCGATGATCGCCCCCAGCTCTTGTATGCACTCATCCCACGCTGCGTTCCCAATCCAGAAAGACACTGGTTCTGACCCGTCCCCCTACAGTAGCCAGAAAGCAATCAGTTGACAATCCGCAATCACGACAGGAGAAGCCACTCGTACTGGTGTGAGAGAAATCGAAAGCCGCGACGACTCGCTGACAGCAAGTGACGCGATGAGCCAGCTTGGCGACAGAGCTGTGCCAGCGGTGTTGGGAAGACTCTCCATGACGGAACGGGGCGACGTTACAGTATCGGCTGGATGCTGTTGCTGCGGTAGTGAGCGTATCACGTGGTAGTTCGACAGAAGGCTTGTTGCTAGCCGTGTTGTTCGTCTGCGTTCATCAGGTGCAGTTGACGGGGACTCTGAGAGCAATAGGTATACGTTGCCAGCCACCAAACGGATTTCTTGGCGAACATGCGGAATGTTGAGGTGGTCACAGCGAAGGAAGACCTCTTCCATGGTCTCAGCCAGCTTCTCCGCTGGAAGAAATGCTCTTGAGGACCCCGAGCGCAGCAGCAGCAAGCTCGACTGCACGAGCTGGCACGTCCCCAACGCGTACTCAATGATGTCGGAGCACTTCTTGATCGCACGCCTCAAACCCTTCAACAGATGCAGCAGCTCGTCGACGGTGTCTTCAGACGATGGTGCTTGTGTGTGGAGCTTGGCCATGCGACGGTAGCACCCACAGGCAACACTGTTCGCTGCGGGCGTACGTCTCGCCATGGCTTCAAGCAACTGAAGAGCCGACTCGTAGCTCGCTCTGGCCTGAGATGAATCGCCTTCTAGCAAGCAGAGGTCCCCTCGCTGCAGTCGTACCTCGCAATGTTGTGTGAGAACACTCACGTCAAGATTGTCGCTGGGACTCTCAAGCTCTTCTGTAAGCGGCTCTCCGTCGAGAGTGAGGAGTTGATGGATCGCTGACGCGTGGTTTGTCCGTTCGGCGAGAATTTGGAGCTGCGCGAACTCGAAAAAAGGTCGATTTCTCGTGGTGGCAGGTACCACACTCCCCACGAGCGTCATCGCCTCGGCGTAGTAGATGGAAGAGCGGTACGGCTGGTTGTTCAGCGCGTAGAGCGATGCGATCCGAGATAGGATCAGCTTTGCAGCGAGAAGAACGTCCCACGACCAGCACTCCATGGCTTGAAAGTAGATGAGCTGTGACGCCTTCTGCGACTGCTCTGCGTGCTTGCCCAGTGCTGCTGTCACAGCCTCAGGCAGCTCGTATCCATTGGCATGACTCTCGCTGACACCGACCTTTTTGGAGATCTTCCAGCAGATTGAAAGCGCCGACTTTGCTTCACGGATCGCCTGGAGAATGTCGCCTTCTTGAAATTTGATTTCGGACGCCGCCATGCCTAGAGCCAGCTCGCGCATGGCGACGGCACTGAAAAGATGGGAATTTTCCGGCGAGATCTTCACCATGGCTCGAACATCCTGCATCATCTTGGCTGCTTCCACGTGATGAATGTGCGCCTGAGCAGTGTCACAGCTCGTTGTCGACGTGAGGCAAAGACCGATCTCGGCATCAACCACTTGTAGGCGAAGGATTCCAGCAGCCTCACACTCGCCGTTCTTCTCAGCGTCTTGGTATCGAATTCCATCGTAGCTGACGTGCTCGGGCTGAAGCATGAGGCTGGGCAAGCTCGTTGCGAAGTCTGCATCTTCGGACCCTCCCGCTTGAGTACCCTTGATTCGACAGAGTAGACTTCGTGCCTGCGACTCAAGTTGGGTATGTGACATCAATGACAGCGCATGGCTCACCGCATCCAAGCAAGTCGCAGCAGCGGGTGCGTCGAAGTAGAGAGTTGATGTTCGCTCAGCGTCATCAAATGCGATGCCCTGCCACCGAGAGAGACACTCCTTGATATCATCCAGCGCACTCGACTCCTCGATTTGCAGCTCATCTGGTAATCGCTCGTTCCTTGCTGCCGCATACTGCATCATTTGGCAAATCTCCAACGCGATGACTCCACGCCAGCCATAGCATCCGCCGATATCTATCAGGTATTCACTGTGAACTCTCTCCAATTGGCCGATTGCAACCGCGATCTCGGTGTGAGCTGCGCGTAAGCCTGCAACAGCTTCAACGATATTGCGATGCGCGTAATACTCTCCGAATGCACACCGCCGCTTCCCCAATGCGTTGACGACGGAGACCCCGCTCGCGATCACTTGCCTCGATAAGCTGCTGTTGCCGTCCCACACATGCTGCCGCAACACCGACTCGAGCGCGCCACACGACCGGATGACTCTGCACGTTTTTTGATTGGTCGCATCATCGTCGTCACTCGCTTCCGTCTTGGTTCGAAGACGATCGAGTGTGCGAGTCGCGAATCGATTGAAAGCACCTCCGAGCAATTGAACGACAGCTGATACACGTTGGACGTCCAACCCTCTCGCTTTCCATGCCAATGCGAGACTCTCACACAACGACTTCACCACGACGACACACGAGTCTTCGCTCATGCTCTCCCCTTGTGACTTGAACTCCTCCATCACAGCATGAACGTACTTGTCGATCGCACCGTTCTGGGATATCCCAGCAGGATCACTCGTGTAGAGAATCGCGTGTCCATAGCATTGCCGTGCTTGAGACAGAGCACCAGCTTGATGCAGACTGTAGGCCAATAGGCTAGCGATCGCGTCGGCTTTCAGGTTTCGGTGGGCTGTGGAGACTTGCTCCGGCGTCTTGGACATTTGTTCGTCACAAAGCACGTGCTCCAAGTAGTTCTCAGCGAGCGCAAACGCAGCTTCCAGTGACTTGACGACCATCGCATGCTGATTCTTCTTGTAAAAGTGCGTCGCACACCGGTACGCGTCACGAGCAATCCCCTGAAGGTCCCCAATCAACGAAGGCAGCGATTCCTTCCGGCTAGATGGTTCGGTCATGGCTTCGTTCATTACTCGCTGGAACTTCGAAATGTTTTGCTCCATTGTCTCGATCCCTGCGAGGCACTCTTCATCCGCGGCCACCAACGCTCGATTTGCTCCAATAGCTACCACCAGCCGACAAATTCGTCCCTCAGCAGCCAAGAACGACTCCTTCAACGCTGACGACAGCAGTGCTGGCTCTGCCTCACGCAACGAACTCAAAATATCACGCGCACACACGACACTGCATTCGTGCATCGTCAGTCATCCGCCTACGCACTCCATCGATCATAATTGTACGTACGCTGACACGATGAGATCGGTGACATTTGACGGGCAGAGGTTCGAGGCGGTTGCTGTGCTGAAGAGGCGGGTCGATACCTTCCGGACTGTTCTCAGCACGAAGTTGCTATGAGTGTCGCTCCACCCAGTCAGCCGATTGTGTACTGCTTCTCGCGCTGTTGAGAGTCCATTGAGATACACTGTTGCCGCCTCGACCCATTGCGGTGGCGCTTGTTTTCTCGTGGTCGATCCCAATGCGGCAACCACGAGGTCTCGGTCGTCGGGTTTGATTCTGGACAGGAACTGGTCACCTTCGAACGTCTTTTGGATATCCTTCTCGCTCGCTGCACTGCTAGTGACGCTCGCCAGACGCCGTTCCGCGATAATGCAGCCACCTAGCGCTTGAAAGCATCCGGCTATGATCGAATTCGTGGCCTGCGCCTCCACGACCGATAGATAATCCATAGCGTAGCGGAGAACCGCCAAAGCCTCCACATCCCTCCGCATGCTCTTCTGGGCATCGCACACGGATACGAAGTGCTCAAGCCAGTGCAGATAATCCCATTCGATAGGAGAACTCTACGAAAATCAGGTGGAGGTGAGTTTCGATACAAACCATCAGCGTCCCAAAAGAGATGTCATACCTTCACATCGCGGAGTTTCAAGAGCGCGTTGGCAGACCGAGAGTAGAAATCACACAGCTGATCCGTCGCAGACTCAGTGGCACCACTCGCGTGCTTCTTCTCGTACTGCACGCCGACTCGATGCACCTACGTTTTGCAAAACAGTGAGAACATATTGAAAAGTTCGGTTGATTTGCTTGCATCCGTACCTGCTGGATAAAATAGGCATTGGAATAGCTTGGACATTTGAGCATAAACGAAAGAGCCACCGAGCGGTACTCCAGCGACGCGTCTTGCACCGTGCCGGTCGGTTTCTCGGCATCCGCAGCAGCCGCACATTTCCACAACACGCGGAACAGTCGATCACTGAAGGAGGCAGGCAGCTTGGCGTCGACACCCGGAATGCGACTGAGATGACAGATCCACGGGTCTGCCATTTTGGCGACTTTTAGAGTAGCCTGGAACATCAATTGACCACACATCAAACGCCAGAATCACGATGAGCGCTTCAGTTCTCCCTTCCCGTACCTCGTGTTTACTAGCTGGAAGCAGCACATTGACAGCGGCGTTCACCACGCTGATCAGGAACCGCGTGAACTGCATCGTGTGGAAGCTTTGCGGGCTCGGAAACGTGCACAGATCCGCCAGTTCGTCCAGCAACAGTGGTTTCTTGCTCGCGCCAGTCGACTGGAGCAGTTGATCGACGCGCTTCCCGATCGGCGAGGTCTCTTTCGTGGCTGGGTGATTCAGTTGAGTGCACAGAACGGCGTGATGATGCCACAGACGCAAGTGGATCGCTGCGAATATCAGCAGCGAGCTCGCTGTGCGCTATGAGGAGAGAGTCAGATCATGGTCGGTTTTGATCTGGGTAATGGGAAGCTTTGGAACTTACCTTCGGCATCTCGCTGAGCTTCTTCGCCACTTGGTAGAGCATGTTCTCCAGCACGAGGTCGCCAAGCTTCACGAGTCCCTCATATTGACAGTAGATGGCCAGCGCCAGAGTGGCCAGGTCCAACGCGGAAACGGCATCGTTGTCTTCGTCATTCTTGGCCGGGGCTCCTGCTGGCGTCGCGCCCAAGTACAGCTTGATGACGCTCTGCGCGACCTTGGCGGCGACGAGCGCCCATTGCTTGCTGCCTTCCTTCGTTTCCTTTTTCAAGTCGCGTTTACTCAGAGCCCCTTTGTCATCTCCGCTCCGCAGTGCCTGGCTTTCGAGAACCGCTAATCGGAGCAGAGCTGTCGCCTTCTCCGGGAGAGAACTTCGTGCCGGCTCCTCCTTTGCGATGGCAGATTGAAGCAGCAGAGCCAGCGCTTTCTCAGCATTCCCCTTGGCTTGCACCAGCGTCAGAAGCTGCTTCTGTGTCGCCGCAGCGGCGTCATTCTTCACCGTCGGCGGTGCCATTCGGCATCCAGCTGAGGAAGTTGCCGCGCGATGGAAATGGTGGTTCAATTCAAAACAAGCCACTAAGTTCGTACCTGAAAACGCTAAGTACGCAGACATGTGTGAGATATGATTGGCTATAATTGGGGCGAAACGACTTGACTCGTCAATCATCCGCCAAAATGGAGCCGAAGCCGAGTCGACCACACGTGCTGCTCTGCGCGAGCGGCAGCGTCGCCACGGTGAAAATCCCGGAGCTTGCAGTGAAGCTCCATGAATGGGCAGATGTTGGTCGACTTCTGTGTCAACTCCAAGCTCCAAAAATGCGTGTGTAGCTCACATGCTGCCTCGTGAATACTTAGGTGAAAGTGGTTGTGACAAAGGCCGCCGACTTCTTCCTGGCGCGGGCCAAGGACTACGACCCCATCAATTGGAGCAAATTCGACGCTCTACGACGGGAGATTCCCCTCATTCGGGATGAAGCTGAGTGGGCGTCGTGGAATGTTGTTGGCGACGCTGTGCTGCACATCGACGTGGGTACACATCGGTTTCTCCTCCCCGGATCATCGTTCTCATGGCGACTTTCCTGCATTGTAGCTAAAGGACTGGGCCGACGTCATGATTCTGGCCCCGCTATCTGCCAATACACTCGGTAAACTTGCGAATGGGCTGTCAGACAACCTTTTGGTGAGTGCTTTTTATCGGATTCTCCTCCGTTGAGCGTGGAATGTGAAATTTGTCGCCGTCTGAATCGTAGACTTGTGTTGCGCGAGCGTGGATGATGGCCAAACCGTTTATCTTTGCGCCTGCCATGAACACGGACATGTGGAACCACCCAATGACGGCGCGTCATCTGAGAGTCCTGGAGGAGCTGGGCTATCTGATGATTCCTCCAGTCGAGAAAAAGCTCGCATGCGGCGTCATCGGTAGGTGCCACTTCGCATGTGCACAGTTTGTCTCCTGCGGATGGTTTGGAATGTATTGTATTGATCGTTTCTATCCGTGCAACAGGCAAGGGCGGACTCGCTCCAGTAGATGCGATCGTCGACTTCGTGAAGGCGACTCTAGATTCGGCGCAACCGAACACGAGCCAAGGATGAGGATCTGTTCTATGTTGAAGCCGTTGACAATCACAATGGCGATGAGCTCTTCACAGTCATGATGTCCACACCAAACACCTTCCGCAGACTCTCGACAGCCGCCAGCTCCACTTGTTCCAGTGTCACGTCTGGCCGCAGTCGCTCTACGCTCGTCACCGCGCGGTCGTCGATGCCACACGGAATGATACGATCGAACGCGCGCAGATCCGTCGTGGTGTTGATGGCGAAGCCGTGCATCGTAATCCAACGAGTGGCGTGCGTGCCAACGGCCGCGATCTTCTTGAGCTCACCGCCTTCTTCCACCCACACGCCTGTCAGGCCGTCCACTCGCTGGCCTTCAATGCCGAACTGAGCAAGCGTCTGGATCACCAGCTCCTCCACTTGTCGCAGGTACCAGTGCAAGTCCTTCTTGTGAAAGTTGAGGTCCAGAATCGGGTAACACACGAGCTGACCGGGTCCATGGTACGTGACTTCACCGCCGCGGTCCACGCGAACGAGCTTCAGCTCATCGACTTCCGGGTTAAACTTGACGTTATCCATCGTAGCACCGCGTCCCAGAGTGTACACACTTGGGTGCTCGAGCAGTAGCACGGCGTCATGGTCGAGCGGCTTCTCTTCACGCGCCGCTGTGATCCGGCGCTGGATCAGCTCCTTCTGCCAGTCCCATGCCGTCTCGTACTCCACGAGTCCTAGTCGGTACGCGACACACTTGCGCGGTGCTGACGCAGCAGCATCCACAGAGAAGGCACGTCGGAAGGCTAGGGTCTGACACGCGCGGCGGGCGGCGGAGCGGAGCATGTTGTCCGTGGTGTCTTCGATGAGCTTCCTGCTGGATGAGCCACACAAGTTCGCACCATAGGAATGTCATTCAAGCGAGTCAATCACCTCTTCAAAGTGACGTGCTAATGAGTCACCGGATAGTGACATCACACTTGCACTTTGCTTCCCGCGCCAAATCCGTCTTTCGTCATTCTTGAACCCACCACTCAAGACGAAGAGCTCCGCTGACCACCATGGAGGCCACGCTGGTCCAGCTACGCAACTACGAGGCCCGCAATGCAGCAGAGGTTGGCAAGTGCAAGGCCGCACAGCCGTCGGCGCTGCTGGAGAACGTGCAGCTCCACGACTATCAGCTGGAGGGCATGCGCTGGCTGCTCAGCAAGCACGCGCAGGGCCTCAACCCCATTCTGGGCGATGAAATGGGACTGGGCAAGACGCTGCAGGTGATCGCGTTCCTCACGTCGCTCATGGATGACGCCAAGATCAAGAACGCGGTGCCGTGGTTCCTGATCGTCGCGCCGCTTAGCGTCGTGCCCAACTGGGTGGAGCAGTTCGGCGCGTTTGCACCCAGCGTGAACGTGCAAATGTACGCCGGATCCAAGGACGAGCGGCAAACTGCACAAGACCTGCTGACTCGCCAGAAGGGAAGGGATTCTTCGGTGGTGGTGACGTCGTACGAGACGCTGCTGGCGGACATGAGCTTCTTCAATGGGTTCACATGGGCCGTGATGATCCTCGACGAAGGCCACCGGCTCAAGAACCCGAAGGGCTTGCTCTACTCAGCGTTGCAAAACAAATTCATCGTGCCCCGCAAGGTGATTTTGTCTGGTACACCTGTGCAGAACGAGCTGCGAGAGCTCTTCGCGATGCTGTCGCTTCTCAATCCGGACATTTTCAAAGATGAAAAAGCCTTCGAAGCCGCGTTCAAGCCGTTTTTCTCAGCCAAAGCCCAGGACTTGACCAAGAAAGCGACCGCGAGCAAGGCAGCGGAGGCCGCCGAGGCAAAAATGCGCCAACTGCTTTCGCCTCTACTGCTGCTTCGAACTGTTCGAGACGTCAACAGCTCGTTCTCGCTTCCTCCCATCTCTGAGATCGTGGTTCATACACCGATGGCGCCGATGCAGCGGGAGTACTACAAGGAGATTGTCGCCAAGAATAGCGATGCGCTCAACAGCGTCACGGGCTCGCGTGGCTCCAAGGTCTCGCTCATCAACATTCTGCCACAACTGCGAAAAGCCTGCAACCACCCGTACTTGTTCCCAGGGGCTGAGCCAGAGCCGTTTTGTGAAGGCAGCCACTTGTACGAAAACAGTGGGAAGCTGTACGTGCTTCACAATCTGCTCCCCAAGCTACGCGCAGATGGCCACTGTGTGCTACTCTTCAGCCAGTCGCCGCCGTTCCTGGACGTCATCCAAGACTATCTGACGTTCGAGGGCTTCTCCTACGAGCGCATCGATGGATCAGTCCGTGGCAAAGAGCGCTGGCAGGCGATCGACCGATTTCGAAGTAGTCCCGACACGTTCGTCTTCCTCATCAGCACGCGATGTGGAGGTGTCGGTCTGAACTTGCAACGGGCCGACACAGTGATCTTTGTGGACTCGGACTACAACCCGCAGGCAGACCTCCAAGCCGTTGCTCGAGCCTATCGTCTAGGCCAAACGAAGCCGATCCACGTCATCAAGTTTGCCAGCGCTAACACTGTCGAGGAGATCATTTACCGCCGCGCCTTGAAGAAGATGAGTATGGCTGACAAGATTCGCAACTGTGCTCGAGACACGATCCCTGGGGCGAGCGATGAAGAAGATGGTGAAGACGAAACGAAGGAGAGTTTGGTGGAGTTAATCCAGTTCGGTTTGCACAAGCTTCTCGACGTGACCGACGAAATTGATGGGCTCACCGAGCCTCTCGATGATGCGTACGTGAAGCATATTCTCACGCGAAAGACTATCGATGGAGACAGTGGGCGCGACCAACCAGAAGAGCAACTCGACGAAGTTGCCGGCGATGTCCAAGACGAAAACATGTACTACTTCGAAGGAGAAGACTACTCGACGTCCGATGCAAAAGCGAAAGACGCTGAGTTGCTGCAGCAGCTGTGCGTCGCAGGCGCCGGTGGCCGCAAGAAGAAGGGCCCAATGACCCGTCGCAAGCGCTATGCTGGTGAGGAGGACAGCGACGAAAGTGGCGGTTCTGGAGAAGAAGGAGAGGAAGTGGACCCAGCCCAACTCGTTCTACTTGCAGCAGAGAAGGAGCGCAAGCGCATCGAGCGCCAACGAGCGGCTCAAGAAAAGAAGCTTGGGCTGTGGCGTCGCAACAAGTACACCTCCTCAGCCATCGACGTTCCATCGCCGACAGCTGGGAACGCTGATTCTGAAGACAGTGAGGATGACGCTGATCGCAGTGTCCGCTTGCGTTTTCTTGCAGGCGACGCGAGCCGTCCTCGCGTGGCGCCTCGGGATCCATCACCAGTAATCATCGTTCATTGCGTTGATACAAGCGGCGCGTGGTCCACTCGTGGGTTCTTCCGCACGCTCTCGACCCTCTCGCCACAAATCCAGCAGCAGTACGAGTCTGCAGCACGCAATCAGGACCTGAAGCTCGGCCAGGCGCACCTCATCCAAGTCGCGTCACGCAACGATGCGTCCGATGATGATGAAGACGAAGACCTTTTGGCCACGGTAGGCACCACACGAGATGTGTACGTGTGCCTTCTGGTTGTGCAGGGATACGTGAGCACCAAACGCAACACCAAGCGCCAACGCGGCAACGCCAGTCAGCCGATCGTACGCGACGGGAAGTCCACGCAGTTCCGTCTCCACGCGCTGGACCAATCGCTGCAGGCTCTCGCGCAGCGTGCCCGTGAACTCCACGCCAGCGTCCACATGCCACGTATCGGGTACGGCACGCCCCAGTTCAACTGGTACGCCGTCGAGCGCATCATCAAGCGTCAGCTGAGTGAGAAAGGCATCCCAGCCAGCATCTACTATTTCTCTCCGAATAGAAGCCCCCAAGGTCCCTAAACCGTCAGGATGCCCATTTGAAGTGCATCTCCAGGGCGATTTCGTGAGCTTCGAGTGCTCGAGTGCTGTGTGATACGAGTACGGTAGCTAGGAGCTACTTGAAGGAGGAGCTAGGAGACCACAAAGTCATAAATACTGCTGGAAATAAACTACGCTACTCTAAACTCTTAACACTACGCTAAACTACATGCAGTAGCTGCCAGAAAGGCGGCCGGGAGCGTACTCGCGTCGGCTCGGCTGGGCAGCTTTTTTCTTGGTGGTGTGCTCGTCTCGAAGTCGGCGCAGTGTGCGCATAGACGACCTCGTAGCGCGGCAGTGGCAGTGGCAGCGAGCGTGCGTCTTGTGGAGTTAGAACCCCTCCATACGACCCGTGGGTCGCAAGAAGCTCCCGACCGCGCGCTTCTTCGGCTTCTCTCGGGGCGAACAGGAGGGACAGACGCAGATCGATCGTTCTCCGGTCACGGCCACGGCCTGTGCCGTCATCACGGTCGGCGGCTTGGGCTTGGCCATCTCGCGTTCTTCAAAGACCGCCTCCATGGCCTTTATGATCGTGCCAGGCGCCACGTAAGCCCGAGGCTTGAGCACATGGGCCTTGTCGATCTCACGCTTGGGGACATCTATCAGTGAAAACAAAAGCCACGTCAGTCCCAGGTCGTTCAAACTCAAATACCATCAGACGAGGTGAGGTAGCCGTACCTCGAAAGACGTGGCTGGCACGCTGTTCCATGGGGACTCCTTCTCTGTCGAGTGCCTCACGCGGGGAGAGCGAGTACTTGGTAATGGACTGCAGCACAAAGAAAGTATCCGTCAGTTTAGAGTCCCCCGCATTCACCACTTTCCCATTCATAGCACTCCTCGCACTCACCTGGAAGGTCTCTGGTTGAATATACTGGCGGTTGTCGCCCGTGGCCGCGTCCTCCAGGAAGATCTGCGGGTACCGCGCCGTCTTGCTGGTGTGGCGGTACTGGTGGAAGAGCAGCGGGTGGACGTCCGGGTCGAGCACCAGCAGCGTCACTGGAATATGCATGTCGGCTAGCGCGTCCAGCGTCTGGTGCTTCTCGGCGACCACGTTCATGCTCATGACGTGGGCGTTGGTCGACATGACCAGCACACAGCGGCGCTACAGATCACAAGGGATCAATCAGTCATTGCGCCAATGGATCGATCATTCGAGGCTGAAGAAGGCTCCGCTTACCTCAATGCGCTTCGACGGCGCGTCCTCCAACGGCTCGGCACTGGCGCCGGCTCCGCTGAACGTCTCGACGATGCTCGCGGCCATCTCCTGCACGGACTCGTACACGGACTCGCACACGGACTGCGTGGTGGCGCGAACCTGGCGCCATACGGAGAGCAGCTTCGCGATAGTGCGAGTGGCCGCGGAAACGATGCTCTGTATGGTCATGGTGAGCGCGGCTGGTCAGCTGGTCGGCTGGTAGTCGGAGCGGATCCTTCGGTCTACGGAGGGTTGCTTCGGTAGCGTGGAGTCACTGGGCGGGTCTTCTCTCGAGTGCTTGCGCGCGGAGAAGCAAATTGCGGAATGAGCTCGACTCGAGAGCCACAGCCACAGCGGCAGCGGCTGCGCAGTTGGGATTGGGACTGGGCGCCGCATTGGAATGGTGTCGTACGTGCAGTGGTCTCTTGTATCTTGTTCACTTGATGGGGCTTCTGTCGGCCTCGGTCTTCGCATTGGTCTCTTGCATTGGAAGCTTCCAAATCGAATCGAATGCCTATGGAAATGGGTACATCCAGACAGGATCTGATTGGCTGTTAGGTGAGACCAATTTTGCCTGTGATTGGCTGTAATAGATTCGACTTTAGCTCAAGGCAAGGTTCGACTCAACTTGAGTCGCGGACTTGGCTCCTTGAGTCACTCAAGGAGCCAAGTCCGCGTCTTTGCACTTGTACGGGTCGGGTCGTGAAGGTTACACATGTCTCCGATTCTTGAGAACCCATAATCGACTTTACGAGAAACAGCGTAACCCAGATGATGTCCACTGTCGGTTTTAGAAGGAGTTGTTTTCGAGTCAGGCTTTGTATGCTCGTTGCATCAGCTTGAAGGAGATCAGATCCTGCGAGCATGGCGTCGTCCGGAGCCGCGGCGCCAGCGCTCCGACACTCGTTCATGACGCCCACGCGAAGCGGTGGGTCCCTGCATACAGATCACGAGATAGAGCACTATCTACGCCGTCGCTCCATGCCATTCTCGGGCGCTAACTCACTGTGGATGCGGTGATATGTCACGTAGATCACGACGCCACGCCGAAGAAGCTGACGCGGGCGCCGAGTTTGCCGTCGCAATTCAAGAACAATGCGCCGAAAACCAAGCAGAAAAAGAGACCTAGTGGCCTCTTCGAGTCGTCGTCGGATTCCGGCTCGGATTCCTCGTCGCATGAGCCGTCTCCGACCCAGAAAGACTCGGGTTCGGCTCCCCAGCGACGCAAAAGCTACGGCGTTTTGACGGGAAACGCATCGACTGCGGGCAGCTCAGGCCCAGCGACGCGCCACCACCATTCACTGGGGATGCAGGCGAACAGCCGAGAGAACTCAGCCAATAACGACCGCAAGGGGCTCTTTGAGTTCGACGATGACGCCGCCGACTCGGTCGAGACACTGCGTGAGCGCGTGAAGCTCCGCCAGAAGAAGAAGGAGCACGAGATTTTGAATCTCAGGAGCGAGTTGGAGGCGGCGCTGGCACGCGTGAGCGAGCTGGAGAGCGAGCTGCAGGGCGAGCGCCGCGAGAAGGACGAGTTTGCGATCCGCATGAACGAGTGCCAGCGGCTGATCGAGAAGCGCACGAAGCAGCTGATTAAGGCGAACGAGAAGCTAGCGCGGCTCACGGAGCAGAGCGAGAGCCGCATCGGCGAGCTGCAGCTCAAGATCAGCGAGCTGACGCTCGAAGCGGAGACCGCGCGCTCGCAGGAACGCAGTGCTCGCGACCGTCAGCGCATTGAGCACGACGAGAAAATGGCCCAGCAGAGGCAGTTGTTTGAGGCAGAGCGAGAGCGCACGACGCTGGACTTTGCCGAGAAAATGCGCAAGAAAGAGGCCGAGGAGAGTGCGCTTCGCAAGCGCGTCGTCAACCTGGAGGAAGAAGTCGTCACGGTGACGTCGCGCATCGCAGAGAGCGCCGAGTACCAGACGCTACTGAAACGGTGTGAAGACGCGGAAGCCATTTCACGAGGCCTGCGTTTCCAGTTGGAGAAGGCGCAGAACGAGAAGAAGTTCCTCAAGAAGCAGGTAGCGGCCAGCTCAGTCGGAAGCCAGGCGAGCAACGCGTCTCCGGCGTTCATGGCATCTGCGGATTTGTTCGCGGACCTCGCTTCGACGGAACTAGGAGGCGCTCACAGCCCAACTAACAGCGTTGCGAGCGAGGGTTTGTCCAGCTTCGATTTCTTCCCTGGCCACACATCGCCGCCTCGCAGCCCACTTGCAGCCCAGTCGCCTCCTCAGCCACAGCCACAGCCACAGCCATCCGCTGCTCTGCCTCGGAAGCCCAGCTTGAAGATTTTGACCGGATCGAACATTCGTCGCAGCTCTCAGAACGACCAAGGATCCAGATCCGAAACCAGCAGCAAACAGAGCGGCGCCGAAAGCGTAGAGTCCATCTACGGAAGTACGGACGATGGTGACGCACCACCACCGCCGCCAACGCTGTCATCGTCCCAAAGCGAGAAGACCGATGGTAAGGCGCGTCCAGGATCCGGCTCGATCAACTTTTTCGAGAAGATTAGCATCAAGTTCAAGCGATCCGCATCTTCGCCCCGCAACGCATCCGCGTCGACACCAGCCCAAGCCAAAATGGATGATACGGAGACCAAACCGAGCTCGCTCGGCTCCTTCTCAGCATCTTCCCAATCCCAGTCGCCACCAGTGACTTCCCCGATCGACATTCCGTCGACCACAAAGAAGCAGGGCCTTCCGAAGAGACCAAAGATGTACGTCGCGAAGTCTCCGTCTGATTACGAAGAGTCCAGCGACAGCATCTTTGGAAGTGACAGCGACTCTGACGTCTCATCCGTTGATGATGACGCCAACGACGAGCCTCCACCGCCGCCCCCTGGTGTCAACCTGTCCCGGTCACGTTCGTCCCCATCGAGATCGGTCGACTTGCCGTCTATGCCGCCGCCACCTCCTCTGTTATTTGGTGATGCGAGCGACGATGACAGCAGTCTCAGCGACGCAGATACTGGTGCATTACAGGACGGGGACCTTCGTCGTGTGATTCTGCCGATGCCCGCTTCACCACCCCGTAACACAAACCAAGCGATTGCTCCACAGACTTCGAGTGAAGCCAAGCCGACGTCAAAGCCACTGCCGTCGTCATCGGATGAGTCGGATTCTGAGAGGTCCGACTCGGACACGAGCGAAGACGAGAAGAGAAGAAAATCAGAGCCTGCGAAGCAACCACGTGCTGACGCTCCGAAGGAGCAAGTGGAGGCTTCTTCGTCATCTGAGTTCGAAGATTCTGACGCCGATGAGCGCAGCAAGCGGCGTTCACGAAAGTCGGCGGCCCCGGATGGGACGCCTCCTCGCAAAGAAAAGCGCGATCGCACTCGTAGTGGGGACGGAGACGCTGCGTCAGCTGCCGCGGCGAAGGTGAACCGAATGAACGAGTACATGGAAGCTCGCGCTCGAAAGCAGAACGAAAAGCTGAAGAAGAAAGAAGAACACGAGTCTGCAAAGCACAAAGAGCGCGAAGAATACGAAAAGGAGTGGGAGCGGATGGCCCAAGAAGAACGGGAGCGTCGTCGCAAGCAGCAAAAGGTGCGGCGAACGGGCAAGCGTCGCCCGTCGAGCATGAAGACCGTTCGAGTCTCTCAGATGCGCCAGCAAATGGGCAAGCATCAGCAAAAGGATGCTCAGGCTGGCGCCGACGATGGCCGCGCAAGAGCAGCGGATGAATCGGAAGACGATGCTGGTCCACCGCGTCCCGAACGTCAGCGAAGCGACTACCCGAGCTCAGACAGCGACGTGAGTGAGGATGACGGAGACAAGCAGCCGGCGTTCGAAGCACCACTTCCTCCAGAGCCGACGGCCGCCGACACAGAGCTGTACATCCGACAGCAAGCGCGTTTGCGGGAACGCCACGAGATGGAAATGAAAAAGAAGCAAGACGCTGAAGAAGCCGACCAAGTGCGAGGCCAGATCCACCGCCGTGTGGAAATGTGGGCGTTTGGCAAGGAACTGCTGCACATGATCCTAACTCTTGACCAGATCTCGACGAGCGACGCGTTGAGGCAGTGCCAGCTCATGGTGGTGCAGTCGCCAGACCCGGAGACGCTTCGCAAGGCGTACAGGTACGTTGATTTGGACGATGTGGTGCTCGCTGTGCTGGCAACTCAATGTTTTGTGTTGTGGCTTTTGCAGAAACATTATTCGCGTCATCCACCCTGACAAGCTGCGAGGTGCTACGATCTCCGAACAACTCGAAGCGAAGGAGTTGTTCACCGTTCTGAACCAGGCGTTCGACAAATTCAAGGCACAGAACGCGTAGACGCGCATCGATGTAACTAGGACTCGCTGTCATGGTGAGGTTTGGTTTCTTTTTGATACAGCAGTCATCGTCAATACAAGCGCGGGTATGAGTATTGCACGCTTACCGTCGCGCTAGCTCGTCTTGACGAAGTACAATGCGCCTCTCCAGCTCGCGCACCAAGTAGCTGTCGCGGTCGTAAGCTCCACTGGCGAGAAGCGACTCTCGCTCACGCTCGAGGCGTCGTAGCTCCTTGTCGTTGTGGCTCATGTTCAAAGGCTGGTTCTCGTTTCGTTGGGAGCGAGTGGTAGGATGCAGCGGGGACCTCGCAGGAGACGACGTCTGCTCGTCGACTTCTGCTGAGCTCCAGCTGTGGCGACGGCCGTGGCTATCGCGCCGCGTTGGAGACGAAGACATCACCGACCCACGGCTACGGGGGCTGAGTACAGCGTTTGAGGATCGTTTCGGGTTCACTCTGGCTTGGCTTCGCTTCACGCGCAGCGCATCGTCTATCGATGCGGAGTCATGGCCTCGTACGTGAACATGGCGTAGCTCGTCGAGTTGCTTCTTGATCGCGCGCAACTCCTCTCGATCCCCGTCGAGCACATACCGCTCCTCACGTGCGACATACTTGAGCCGCAGTTTCTCCAGCTCATCCACCACACGGGACTCGTTCTTTTTCTTCTCAGCTTGCACCAGCTTGGCCATCTTCTCGAGCTGAGACTTCATTCTCTCGACGTTGGCTTCAGCTTGCTCTTTAGCTCGCGTTTCCGTAAACTTGGCCTTCTCCAGTTCAGTGACTTGGCCCTTGAGACTCGAGATCTCTTCGCGTAACTTTGATTCAGGCACCTTGCGCTGCTGCTTTCGATATTCTGCAAAGTCTTCCTCCACTTGTAGTGCCCTTTTTTCAGCAGCATTGAGATGAGACTGCGATTCTGCCACCCGCTTCTCTAAGGCTTCGACCTGCTTCTGCGCGAGCGAAACTGAGTGGGATTGCTCACTTTGCAGCCGCTTGCGTAGTAGCTCGGTGTCCTCCTTCAGCATTCGCTGGTCTCGTTCAAGCGCCGACTCAGCGAGGGCTAGCTTCCGTTCCCGAGTCTCCACTTCTGCCAGAGTCACACGCAGCTTCTGCTCAAGTTTCTGGTACTCCGTTTGGGCTGCTTTGAGCACAGCACTGCGTTCCTCCTCCCGTCGCGCCCACTCCTCCTCTAGCTCATCCATGCGCGCCTTTTCCATCTCTGCAACTCGCTTCCTCCACTGTGCTTGCTGAGCATTCTGCTCCTCCAGCCACATGTTGCGTTCTTGTTGTAGGCGACTTCTCATTTCTTGGTGCTCTTTGTCGCTAGCTGAAGAGCTGTCCGCAGCATTTCCTGCTTCGCCGCTTCTCACCAGCTGCTCTTGACTGGAATGCACGTTGACACTTGATGGTCGAAGAGGACTTTCGACTGAAGCATTTGATCGACTTGCTTGGTGGTTCTCGAACTTGATCCGATGCTCTTCAGTGAAAATCAACCGCGGGACACGCCTACATTTCAAGTCTCCATACACTTCAGTCTCTCCTGACCCACACGTGTCACCGGTCAACTTGATTCCACTTACGTTTCGTCAACAAGCCTCACTTGCTCTTCAGACATCGGACCAATATCTTCAAGATAAGCCTCCACCTTGATCGCACCGACTCGACGAGTTGTTGATGTGGGGCCAGGACTCATGACTGGCAGGTAAATCGAGCAGGTCTTGATGGTGTGAGTGAGTGGATGGGAAGTTGAGGCGGTCTCGTTTCGATGCTCGTCTTCCCAATGGGCGTCGGCTTCGTCTTTGGATCGAAACACTGCCTCGCATGAGGACTGCGCACAGCAGACGCCTTGTTCCGAATAGAATAGAAAGTTCAAGCTGAAGATCGCGCTGCCGATGGTCTGCCGAGAGCTGCATCAAGCCAATTACGCGTTGGTCAGCGAGTACCTCTACTAATGCGAGTCAAATGTGAAGGAGCCTATCGTACCCATCAGGCATGGCAAGCGACACGTCCATGACGATAGGTGATTCCACCGCCTGCTTCAGACTCGATTCATCATAGTGCAAGTCGAAAACGCAGTATGCGTCGGAAACACTCGACTCGGCCTTCTTCATCACTGATATCAATGGCGTTTCCACTAAAGCACAATCACACTGCATTAGAAGCATCCAAGTGAAGACGTTGCCTTCTGCTCCGCACCTTGTTCACGACCGGTGAATGGGTTCGTGTACGAAACGACCACCGGACGACTGGTCTCAAAATCTCGGAGTGCCGCCAGTCTGATGAGTAGGCGGTAAGTGTGACTCAGTCCCGGAATCGATTGTACCTCGTCTTGTGACTTCGACCGCGTCTTCTCCCCGGTTCGTGCGGATGAGCTCACAAGCGAGCATTCACCGACCCGTTGTCCGTCGTTAGATATCAGCACAAGATGAAGCTGATCGTCACCGCGAAGCAGTTGACTGCTATGTGAAGAAGCGATGACGTGGTCAGTTGCTGAGGAGTAACACGACACGGACAGTGCTGGTGATTCTGTCAGATGGGAATCCAGCTCGAGGTTGAGGTCGGGGCAGCATCCCAAAGCATCATCAGCAGTGAACGCATTGAAGCGTATCGGACAGCGCACCGCCTGCTGCCCCACCATGACCTCGAGTTCAATCGCCTCCTTCTCAGCGTAAATTGCGAGAGTAGACGCCTTTAGCTTGACGTGGCTCACAGTGATGAATGCTGGAGACGGAACTGTTGACTCCACTTGATCGTGGGGATGCTGGTCTGATACGTGCCGAACTCGTAAATCTTCACCATGACCACGCTCGAGTTCTCCATCATCTTCCTCTCCAGTCTGCACGGTGTCCAAGTACTCAATGAAGAAAGATGCGGAGACGCCACTACCGGCAGTCGAAGGGCCAGCAAACGCGAAAGTCCCGCTAACAGTCGCCTTGGTCTCTGTACCTTCACCGCGATTTTCCTCTCCGAGCAGCTCGAGTTGGCTCACAAGCGCGTCAAGAGCCAGCTCTGCACTCGCAAGAACGCGGTCTTGCGTGCACAAGTATACTGTCACGGAGCGTTGTGTCTGCACAAATTCTTGCAGGTCTTCCTTGCACGACATGACACGGAAACTATCGCGAATGGGCGCAAACTCCGCACGGTCAAGATTGTAGAACACGTCGGTTTGTACCACCACATCGAAAAGCGAGTAGCTCAACCAGAAGCCTGTCCGCATCGCTGCCTTCTCGTGGTCTTTCGAGCCCAACGCCGATCGAGCCACGGCCGCCAGTCTCGTCGCTCCTCGTATGAACACGGAGACGAGATACACGTCACTGCCACGACGACTACCCAACCGCAGCGAGTCTGCGTCGGCATCAAACAAATGCTCCCGGCGCCGTGTGGCGGCAGCCAAGGTCTCCACGGCTCTCACGTCGTTCGCTGCCGCGTTACTCGCTCGTGTTCGACCCAAATCCGCTGGTAAAAACGACGACGCGACTTGGATCTCGCCACCAAACGGGGAGTTCTGCAGCTTGAGCCACCGGTCGGGCAGGTCAGGCGTGCGCATGTCGAGGAAGAACCAGCCGAGACTCACAATCGACTCCTTGTGCTGGCGCGGCGAGTCTTCCGACAGCGCCCGTACGCTGTCTGCGTGCGCGTTCACGCCAATGCCGAACACGAACAGCTTGATCCGCGGGCTGTACGCCTTGAGCTTGCGGAACTTGTCCAGCGTGAACGTCCATTGTAACTCGCCGTCGTCGTTCTTCCAATGCGCTTCTTCGAAGAACCCACTGCGGCGGCCCGGACTCGTGGCATGCGACGGCGACCGCCGGCTGACGACCATGGGCTTGGCATTCGCTTCCACGCGTGTCTCCTGCTTCCAACGAGAGCCGTGGGTCTGCATCGACTGCTTGTCCACGACCCCAAACACGCGAAGATCGCGAATCATCGGGAAGCCCACAGAGTTTCCATCACCGCTGGCGGCAGGCGGTGCGACGGGGATGCGCAGTGCGCGGATCCGCCTGGCATGGACGGTGAACGTCCATGGGGATTGGTCCAATACGCTGCGGATGGGCTTCTTCGTCGGCTTCGCTCGTCCAGGTGGAGTACGAACGGAATCCGGATCACGTTGAAGCGCCGATTGCCGCGATTCCGACAGCGCTAGAGGAGACGGCGCAGGCGATTCCAACAGAACCGAAGCTTCTCTTTCCTCAGGAGACCTTATTGGTGGCGCGTCGTCACCAGAGGCCTCGAATTCCTGCTCATACTCGTCGTCCTCATCCGCCATTTCTATCGCCGATGTTGCTTTGAGATGGTTGACGTCGGTTCCGAGTTCAAGTTTCCAATTTGCGCTTACTTCATGATGTTACTTCATTTAGTTTACCACCCAAAAAACCATGTGGGAACACCATGAAAATTGGATTTGAATTGTCAAAAATCGCTGGATTGGAGAGGAATAAATGAGCAAAAATTGCGTTTTCACACAAGCGTCGAGTTCGAGTCGTCGGCGTCGTGGAGCACGATGCTCAGCAGCGGCTCCGCCTCGCCCTTGAGCTCTGGCTGCTGGAACTTGGCGTTGCAGAACACATGCGTGAGCTTCTGGAGCTTGTCCGTGGGCAGTTGGCCGTGGAAGCGCGAGTGGATCAGAGCGCAGGAAGGCGCGAAGGTCTGGCCAGGAATCGTACTGGACACGGGCAACGCAAACACGACCCACGCAAGCTGCTGAAGCTGCGGGAACTGGCGACGTTCGACCCAGAAGTCGAAGGGCCGCACCTTCCCGGACGCCAAGAGCTCCCAGTACGGTTGGTTGCAATCCTTGAGCTGCTGCACCATCGTGCGGTACTTCTGGAGCTGGTCGAGCACATCCACGCCGGTCGCATGCAGGATGTGGCTGCAGCACGACACGATGAACGCCTCGATCTCTTGCTTCTTGCCTTCGTCCATGTTCGCACCGAGAAAGACCGGGTCGAGGATATAGGCGATGCCATGGCAGTCTCCGTAGATCGAGTTGAATCGCTCGTTCACACACGACGTGATCAATGCCTTGTCCTTCTTGTTCACGTGCTCCATCTGCACGTAGAAGCTCAGTAGCTCCAGGAAGCAGTGGTACACGTACGACACAGGCACACGCTCAGTCTGCACGCGCGTGAGCTGCTGCTGAAGCGGATGCAGGATGTTGAGTGCGTTTAGCACGTCTTGCAGGAATGTGTCGCCCAAGACGAAGTTCTGCATGCGCTTGAGAGTGTCCTGTTCTTCAGCCGTCTTGCCCATCTCCACAAAGTCTCGTCGTGACACGAGTGCGACAAGTTCACGCTCAGACTTCAGCACCGAGTCCAACGCATCGCATATCGTTGCACCAGTCAGTTCATCCGGCACCACGAGCGGCGGCTTGCTCTCGGCGTGCTGCATGCTTCGAAGCAGGTTGCCGAGGGTCGTGTTGTGCTGGAACATCATCGTCATCTGCAGAATCGAGTCGTGGATCGCAGCGAGCCACGGGAGGATGGTGCACATATCGGTCATCAGCAAGCGTAAAGCGTTCGCAACGCAGCCGTAGTAAAAGACACACTGCGGGTACTTCTTCTGGATCTTCTCACGACTTGCCTTGCTCACGGCGTCGCTTAGTGGCGTCAAGATACCGTAGGTCATCGCCTTCTTCTGCTTGGACAACACTCGCTCGATCTCATCCACTGAGAACTCCTTCTCATTGCCCAACGCCGGAGCTGTCTCCAGGAAGTACGGGCTGCCTTCACAGAACGAGACGAAGTTGGTCATGCTCTGGCCATTGATATCGACCCAGCTCTCGAGCGTCAAACAACACGCCTTGCCGTTTAGAGTGCGGCTCACTTTGCCCAATGAAGCATTGAACTCCAGCTCGAGCAAGTCGTTCTCAAGCTCGTACTGTGTTGGCAGCGTGATGTCTGGCCGAAGCGTGCGGAAGGCATTTCGCAAGAAGCCGTTCTTGACTTCGCCAAACGGGTGGCCCGACGTGTAGATCCACTGCGCGATCCGTCTCTTGAAGATGCCCATCTTGGTCGCGTACTCGGATCGATAGCGCGAGGACTTGCCGTCGGACGGTGGTTCGGGTACCACCACATCCGTGTCGTCGTGGTGCAACTTGGGCCGCTTGGTGAACACGCACTTGTTCTCGAAGTGCGCGCGCACGCGCTCCACCTTGGTGCAGCCGTAGCGGTGGATCACTGTGTGGCACTTGTTGCACACGACCTCTTTGCTGTCGATGATCGTCGTGTCTTGCCACACGGGATCCTTCTGGCGGCCGCCCTTGCGCTTCTTCAGCTGGAGTCCTGCCGCCGCCTGGAGCTGCTGCTGCTGAGCAGCCGCGAGCAGCTGCACCTGCTGCTCCACTGCACTGGCCGCCGCCTGCTCCACTAGCGCCGCCGCGTGGAGGTCGTCGGGCAGCGCCGCGAACGCCGTCGCCGTGCCATTCGCGTCGCTTGTCATGGCTGTCATCAATCACTCTGCAAGTCCTTGTTGTTGCTGCTGCTTTGATCCACCACCCAAGTCGGGCACTCGACCGGTCCCATGAAAAACCCAATGACCCCTCTACACCACTCACTGGGTGAACCGTGTTCTCACCAAGGTTTTTTGGTTTATTGCTGAATTTGAACCGGACAATTGCACCTCACATTCTCACAGGCGTGGTTTTTTGGGTGGCACCACGAAACGGCGCCGCTCATCAAAATGGATCCCTTCGGCCGCGAGCAGATCCAACGTCGGCTGGTAGATCTCTGACTGAGTCGGGCTCAACACGCCGACGCACTGGATGCTGTTCTCGAGAAGTAGCTTCACGCCAATCGCAGCAGTGAGGCCGACAGTCTTCGCCATGACGGTGTCGCCGTGGGAGTCGCCATAAGCTTCGAACAACGCTTCGCGAAGCTCACGTGAGCCATCGGGATACTCAGCTTCGACGCCAACTTGCATGAGTACAAGGTCTCGCTCTCCAGGTTCGAAGGACAGCTTCTCGAGCAAAACGTCGCAGAACGAATGCATGATCGACTGCCTCTCCTGGGTCGACAACGAGTGGGAGTCCAAGCCGAGCCAGTGGAGGAACACCTTCGTGTCGGTGCCGAGTTGGACGCCACGCTCTTTCACTTTCGCCGCAAGAAGTTCGACCCATTTTGCACCTGCGTCTACAATGTCGTTTTCGTTGACAAGTCCGATCTTGACGCACTGGCTGATCACGGAGCAGAAGCCCTTGAAACGCAACGTGCCGCGGAAGATCGACTTGGCGTCTGGGATGCTGTAGTAGTCGCCATAGGGCAGCGAGTACCCGTTGGGAATCTGCTCCAACTCGTACTTGGGGAAGATGTCAATCGGTATCGCTTGAGCGAGAACGTCTTCACCTGCAACAGTGATGACGGTGCCATTCTTCAAGTACTGCGCAGGACGCTGCGCCGCCCGAAGCGCACCCAGCGGACTCCAGCTGAACTTGTACTTGATTGGGTTGTTGGCCGCGTCTGGTGCAGGAAGACCACCGCAAGTCGACGAGAACGCAACCACTTTACCCCCGTCAGCCTTGATCTCATTGATGATCTTCATGGCGATCATGTGGTCCTGCGTTGTACGGTGGAAAAGGTCACCAAGAGCTCAGCGTGACAACCTCTAGACTGTATGGTACCATTCCAGGATCTAGTCCCATTTCGCACAGAATCGGGACGCCAGCAGCTTTTGCCTGATCGCTGATCTGTTTGATCCCCGGAGAGGGGTAGCTGGCAGTCACGAGCTTGGTCTTCGCCGCCACGCAGGCCTGCGCGATCCGTAGTTGCGCCGGCTCGGGCACCAACCCCACCACACAGTCAGCAGCTGCGCACAGCTCGTCCACGACGGCGCCTCCCAGGCCTTCGTCCATGACGTCGACATCCATGGAGGTCAATCGCTCCGCGCCGAGGTGACGATATTGGTCGCACACTCGCTTGGCTTCACCAGGCACTGCCGACGCCACGCACAGCATGTCGTGGGGCTGGCGCAGGAGATACGCAACGAGTGGACCCGCCACGCGCCCTGCGCCGAAGCACACCACACGCCTCGTTCCTCTGCCTTCCATTTCCACTGCACTGGTTCTCTCTGTCCTGCTCTCCGTCGCTGGCGCTCTGTGAGTCGTCCAGCTTCAAGTGGCGATTTCATCGGCTCCGAACATCAACGTCATCGAATCTTACCCAAAATGGATCGATGATACGTGCCTAAATTACGAAACAATCGCTGGTCCAACACCCTTCAACATCCACCAACATTCGCCTCAACATCCCTCGTTCGATTTTCTCAAACCCACGGGTCCATCCATCGCTCTTCAACCCGGCCCCCTCTCGCCCACCCACCCAGCCCTCTTCCCACACCAGGTCTCCACATCAAGAAGCCACCAAGAAGCCCCGCCAAAAAGCTCGAGCTCCATCTCACGACGCCATGTCCTCTCGCCGTGGCTCTGTGGGGAAGTCCCACGCCGGAGCAAGCAGCAGAGGCGGAGCTGTGGCCGCCGCCGCCACGCAGGCCGCCAGCCACGAGCTCGAGAAACTGCGCGCGCAGCTGCTGGAGTCGCTCACGTCCACCATCAGCGACACCGTTGACACGGTGTGCGAGGAGTTCGAGGAGAGCTTCGCTCGCGCGGCGCAGGCTCTGCCATCGGCAGGCGCCAGTAGTAATGGCGCTTCTTCTGCAAGTGCGCGTGGCAGCAAGGTCAACGGCGCGAATGCGGACTACGATCTGTACTACAGCTGCTGCAAGCGGTTGGTGTCGTACATCGAGGCCAACATGGAGACGTCGCCCGACTTCAAGCAGCAGATGGGCCGCATCATCCTCGCGTGCCACAGCAACGCCTCCGACCGCGTGCTCAGTAGCGTCGTGACCAAGCGCCTGTGGTTCCACAGTCGCGAAGACGCCGCCGAGCAGGACGACGAGGACGCGTACGCCAAGCGCGAGGTGTACGTGGAGACGGAGGATGAAGAGGACGATGATGACGACGACGTCGTGGAGATCGAGCGAACGAAGCCACCGCGATCGAAGATGAAGACAAGTGGCGTGTCGGCTCCATCGCGAGGGCCAGCGAAGGAGACGTCGCGAGGAACGAAGCGTCGCGCGCCCCCGCCGCCTCCGCCTGTGGCCAAGTCCTCGCGCCATAGCAAAGTGAAGGCGCCGGATACGAAACGAGTGCGGCGTGAGGCGGCGGTGCGAAAGGTCAAATACGCGCCGAGCGAGGAGGAGGAATCGGACGAGGACGAGGAGCCAGTGGAGCGGAAGCCAGCGCGTCGCCAGAACCGCGTGCAGTCCAGTGACGAAGAGGACGGCGGTGAGGAGGAAGAAGACGAAGACGACGTCGTGTACGTCGCGAATGAAGCCAAGTCGCAGCCGCACTACGGCCAGGGCGATGAGCTGCTCAACTTCAAGGACGCGATTGGCGATATGTGCTACGCTGACCGCCGCACTCCAGCGCAGACTCGATTCTTCAAGGACCGTTTGCGTAAGGCGATCCAGTTTGTGGACTCGCAACTGTGTAAGCCGCCAAAGGGCAAGGTCTGCAAGTGGGAGTGCGCCAAGATCCGCAAGCAGATGTGCAACCGCGACTTGCCGTGCCGCAACAAGATCTGTCGCCTGTGGCACGATGTGGAAGCCCACACGGATCGCTGCCAGAACGCGCACTGCGAGTTCCGTATCCGCGTGATGCTTCGCGAGACGATGTACAAGATCGATCACAAGAAGATGGAGTTGCTCCACTACCGCAACGAGCTGCACGAGAAGAAGAAGAAGCTGCTGGAGCTCAAGCATGAGAACCTGAGCGACCGCGAGAGCTACGTCGAGAAGCGTCTGCTGGACAACGAGATCGGCCAGCTTGAAGCGGACGTAGAGACGGCCGACAGAGACTTGGGCGTGTACAAGGCCACGAAGAAGACGTACTGGGTGACGTTGAACGAGATTGGAATCACGATCGAGGACGACGTGAATGACCAGTTCCCAGACTTCAACGGTCACTACGTGGACAGAAAGGCGCCAGTGAAGAAGAAGACGCCGACCAAAGCCCGCAAGACGGCCAGCAACTCCACCTCGACGCCCGCTTCAGCGCGTCCTCAGCGTGCTCGTCGCATGTCGTCATCCCCAAGTGTTGGAAGTGCGCTTGCGTCCCCGGAGTCCGGATCGAAGCCACCACGCGAACGAATCACTCGTCGAAGCACGACGCAGTCTCTGCAGGCCATGACCAACGGAGTGATTGAGCTGGACGACGATGACGATGATGACAACGAAGAAGAAGAGACGAAGACCGACCGCAGCGTGGAAGAGGAGGAAGAACGGCTCGCGCGCGCTTTCCAGAACGGCGGTCTGGCGGGGTACAACGATGATGTTACATACGTTGACGGTGGCCCTGAGGATGACCAAGACGCCACCACTGCCACCAATGACAACGGAGAAGACGGAAATGATCCTAGTGGTGACGCGGAAATGCCAGAGGGAGACCAGCCTCCGCAAGACCAGCAGGAGGACGAGCGCGAGGACGAAGCGGCTCCCGCGGAAACCCGTGAGGCTGCGAGCGCTGTTAGTGGAGAAGATGACAACGAGCAGTCCCGGAACCCAGTTGAGTCAAGCCCGAGCAAACCACCGCGTGGCGAGGAATCCGCCAACGGCTCTCCAGCCAAGGGACTCTTCTCTTCAGTGCGAGCGATGCTCTCAGGCACCTCCGCCCTCGCGGCGTTCAACCAGGCCATGAACTCCCCTGCTGCCGCGCCTGAAGTCCCAGTGAGCTCGCCGGTTCTCGTACAAGCTCGTCGTCCGGCCTCGGCTGACGACGCCCAGTCCCCCGCCCCCGCAAGCGAGGACACCGCACCGCTGTTGCCTTTCTGATAACTTTGTGCCCCTGTGATACATGTCATTATGCCCATTTTGCCTCCATCTACTGTAATCCAGCGTGAACGTCACGGCACCAACGTCCGCCCCAGGACAGACAGTTAACTCGGAATGGGTGAGTGTGTCCCGCAGCCAGCACATGGTTCATCTCACCAGGAGCTCCTCCAATTGGAGCTCCACCAATTGATTGTCGGGAATGAGTCGCCTGCACCAGACGGAACTGAACCCAACGCCCCGTTGAGACAACAGTCTGAGCCCAATTCTGTTCATTGCGACCGCCTCTCGGTGGTGGCTCATGCCGCGACCGCCACAGCAAATTCTGGCGTCGACGGCGACGATGCCGCGGCTGCTGCGCCACACCGCGATGGCTGCGCTGGCGCTGCACGCGACGGGCACGACGGTTGCCGCCGCGGCGCTGTGTGCGAACGTGAGTCTTCCGGCGCCGAGCGTCACGACGCTCAAGGTCTCGCCCTCCAACGCGAGCGAAGCCATCGTGCTGTATCCCAACTGCTCCCACGAAGTGGTCGCGGTCGAGTTTGTGCCGAATGAATACAACAAGAGCGCCGGGCCGCTGACGCAGCTCAACTGCTCGGAGAAGGAGATCGACCGGATGATCAACTTCCCGCCAGTTAATCTCCTGTGCGGTGTCTTGCGTGTACTTCCCTTGGTGCGGAGGCGGTGGACTGACACCAACGTGCTGCGATGGTATCTGCAGGTACATTGACTCGACGTCGATTAAGAGCTACGATTTCACTAACGACTCGGAAGTGCTTGAACTGTACGGTATTTGCTTATCCGCGGTCTCCGACTCCCCTCTGATGAGCGCTGTGCGTATGAAGGTTCTTGTCGTGGAGCAATATCTACACACTAAACGACTTCATCTTCCTTCCAAGTTACGGAAGCTGTGCGTTGCCACCTGCAGAGGGAGCCGCTCATTGTGAAACCACTGACCTTTTGCTGCATTTCCGATGGCTGTCCAGGGATTTGGAAAAGAACTTTTTCACGGAGATCCCCAAGGGCAAGATTCCCGACACTGTGACGACGTTGGTTCTGGACCGCAATGGATTCAAGACGATGGACAACATCTCACTTCCAGAAAACATCGAGGACCTGTACGGCCCCAGCCTACATTCCACCATCCAGACTTGAACATGCTGACGGTGTGTGTGTGCGTGATGGGTTTGCTTTTTGGCACAGATTCCTCTACGGCTCCCACCTCCTTTCCGTCAACTTTACATTGCTGCCTCCGCGACTCAAGGCCACGTAAGTTTGTGACCGAGTGCATTCGATGTTTTGCTTCTAATTGACTGACTTGTGATTCTCTCGACAGCCACCTCGACGACAGCAGTTTCCCCATTCTCGAACGAATGCACTTCCCCGACTCACTCGAAGTCTTGTACGTGGTTTGCCCCAGATTTATCGCCCCATTCAATGGAGCTTTCCATCTCACGCACCCCTTTATATTTGTTCCATCAAAGTGAGTGCATCGACTGCAAGACGACCATCTTCCGTGGAGTTCGCCTCTCACCAAACCTCACGAAGCTGTACGAGCCAATGAGGCTTTGTGAGCCCTGGAATGACCAACGTCTCATTGAATGCCCATCTGTGCCTCACAGGGATCTCGACGGAAACAGCTTCACCGAATTTGAGATTCGCGAGTCGGACAGAGAGATTCTCCTCAATCTCGAGCTGTGCAACATCGAGACAAACCTGGCAGCGTGTGCTGAACCAACCGCCAAGAGAGAAAGGCTGCGGGACGAATTCGACGCCTGCATAATCAGTGGTATGAAACGACCAAGCGGCGAGGGGATCATTGCAAAACACTAACCTGATTCGCTCTCTCACTGTAGACGAGCTATTCCAGTCCAAGTACGACACGCCCGTGAAGCAACCCCAGCCCAAATCCAACACAGGGCTCATTATTGGAGTCGTCCTGGGAGGACTAGCTATTTTGCTTATCAGTGCTCTCATCGTCCAAATGCTGATCAAGAGGAGACGATCGCAGCCAGCCAAGCCGGTCGAGGAATCAACAACGGGTAACACCGCCAATATCCAAGGAGCCTCAGCATCAGCATCAACTGGCCAGTCTTCCAGCAATGACGGATACTTGTCGAACGATATCCGGAACGACGAAGCGATCATTCCGTTTCGAATCGCTCAAGACGAGATCCAGATCACTCGTAAGATCGCCAAGGGAGGCTTCGGCATGATCTCGCTTGGCAAGTTCCGAGGCCGCCACGTCGCGGTGAAGCAACTGCTGCCCGAGAAAGCCCGAGAAAACGCACTGATCAAGAGCTTCATGGACGAGATTCGGCGATGTGCGAAGCTTGAGCACCCAAAGATCGTCGAGTTCATCGGCGTCACCTGGAGCACGTTGCTGGATCTCGCAGTTGTGCTGGAGTTCATGGCGGGGGGCGATCTTCGCTCCGCCTTACACACGGAATCTCGGCTTTCCAAGCCTGGAGACTGGTTCGAGGCGTCGATCAACCTGAAGGCCAAGACGAGCTTGGCTCTCGACGTCATCGAAGCGCTCGTGTATCTGCACTCGTTCGAGACTGCGATCATCCACCGCGACGTCAAGGCCCGAAACGTTCTGCTCAGTGAGGACGGTGAAGCAAAGTTGAGCGACTTCGGCATCAGTCGTGAAGTTGCGATCGACGAGACCATGACCGCCGAGATCGGAACCGTGGCCTGGATCGCCCCGGAGGTGCTGCAGGGCGAACGGTACACCGAGAAGGCTGATATCTATTCGTTCGGCGTGCTTCTCACGGAGCTTGATACGTGTACCTTGCCGTACCGAGTCGACGTGGAGGCCCAAGGCCGTCGGGACGTTGATGGGAAGGCCGCGGCCGGACTGCACAACACTCTCATCGCTGTGTTGGTGAGCACGGGGGCCCTAAAGCCGTCGCTTTCGCCGTCTTGTCCGCCGGACGTGAGTGAGATCGTGATGCGGTGCCTGAGCTTCTCCCCTCACGAGCGTCCGTCCGCCATTGAGATCCACTACGCGCTGCGCAAGATCCTGCACAGCGCCGAGTCCTTCACGGGCTCCTTCGTGTAAAACTGAGGGTGTAAACAAACGAATGTGAAATTTTGAGAATAGACGCCAAATCGCGTTTTGGACTGCGTATTCGGTGGACCAACACAAAATGTAATACCGACTTCTAGATCTTAAATGTCCCGACATCTTAAATGCAACGCGCCACTATTAGGGTCAACATTTTGCCACCTGAATTTACAGAAGTAGTCAGAACTCAAAAGAGTGACACCGACCAATTTGAAAGTGTTCCCGCGCT
>JAADXN010000140.1:0-41699 GCA_023337875.1 Pythium apleroticum | reverse complement strand
CCGCCGTGGATCCACACCATCACCGGAAGCTTGGACGTCGACGTGACTCCTGCGGGGGTGTACACGTTCAGGAACAGGCAGTCCTCCGAGTTTGGGTACAAGAAGGACTGCGCGTCCACGCGGCCGTCGCCGTAGCACACGCTGCCAAAGGCAGTGGCGTTGACGTTGCCGGACAGCGGCTTGAGCACGGCTTGCTTCCAGCGGCGCTCGCCGATGGGTGGCTCCGCGTAGGGAATGCCACGGAAGACTTGGACGGAGCGTCCGCTGACGTCTGTGGCGAGTGTGCCCGTGACGGTGCCGCCATTGGCCAGAGAGATCTGCTGAGCCGAGACGAGCGAAGCGGCCCCAACGGCTGCGATCAGTGCGCGGCGAAGTGTCGAGAAGCGCATTTGGGATGAGGCTTCACAGTAGTCGTGCACTTGGATGGGAGGGCCCTCGCGAGTTGGAAAATGAAAACCCGGGACCAGCCAGCAGCCTCAGCGTACACGCCTTCGACGCCGGTGCTGTGCATGGCCCCGGCCTTCCTCTCTGGAAGTCGACGCCATTCTGTGTTACAGTACCACATCGACGAAGCAGCCACGAACATTGCGCTCTCCAGCGTCAGTCACACCAGATGCTGGCTACGACGCAAGTTCAACAGGCGTTTGAGCAGCGACTCGTGCAGCCCAAAATCCGAAGCAGCGAGATGCTCAAGCCGCCAACTGCAACTTCAGTCGAGGAGGAGCTGCGGCGTGGCCACATAAACACCCTATTGCCACTGCTCCATGATTTCGCGAAACGCCGAATTGTTGAAGTGAGACCTATCCAACTTGGTCACTCATACAGTATTCCCCGCGTTGAGTAGAAGAGTGGGACTCATCGGATTGACAAGGGTATACATTATCACCTAAGTCAGTAGTCTTCCTCAAGCCCAATATCATCTAAATACATATATCGATTTAGACCATTTAATGTTTTGTACAGTTTTACTCAAGGCGGGGAATACTGTACACTGTAAAGTACAAGACCTCTTCACCCCCTGGTCCAAGTGCTGGCCAGTGTGCTGTGCTGAAAAATTCTTGCATGACGATTGGCTAAAAACAATTCGACGTGTCCTGTCACTTTCACGTCTTGCGTTCCGAGTTTGATGTTCTGGGAACACCTTCACAAGGTGTTCTCAAGTGGGCACATTTGTGCTGGGGACAAAGACACATCGAACTGCATCACTTTGCACGAACCCGATAGAAGCACACACGAATGTCGGAAAAGATGAGAGAAGCCCATGCTCAACCTATATGACGTCCACAACAGTTGCTACGGGTTTAATTCTGTCAAGCATTAATTGTGCTGACCATCAACGAGTGAGTAAGGAGCGGTTGTTGTCGCTACAGTGGTCACTTCATCACATAGCTCCAATCAATTGGGCGGACCATGACTCAGTTGGGCACAGCTCGAACAGTCACAGGGAACAGCGACGATTTAGACCTAACCGCGACTTTGACTTTGAGCACAGAACACTGTGCCCCACTTGGACCAGGGCCTCACGTTTGTACTTCTGTTAGCGCCAACTTCAACCTCGCGTTCTCTGCCAATCCTCCGCTTGGGCTTTGTCTCTGCATGCGTGGTGGACATCAACGTACCGGAACAGCCAACAGACGCCGGGTGGAGCGATTCCAACGGAGTTACCCACACTCCACGCGCGAGGAAACAGACACACACGCAACAATTGATGAGGAAGCACTGTCCTCCCGTGATAGTGTCATTCTATTGTCCACTGCCTAGTCTGTCCTATCTCCGTCCGTCACGGAAGTTCTCGAAGAACTGGAGCATGTTGGCATCGATCTGCGGTGTGATACGTTCACGAGCCATGGCGAAATGGTGCAAAAGCACTCGCTTGGCGTCGCGGTCCTGTTCAATGGCGTGCATCGCCGCCTCACGACACAGCGAGTAGAGCTCCGCTCCGGAGAAGCCGTCCGTCATTGTCGCCAGGGTATCCATGTCCACGTCGTCGCCGAGCGGGATCTTTCGACAGTGGATTGTCAAGATCTCTTTCCGGGCAGTCGCATCTGGCGGGCCGACGTACAACACACGGTCGATGCGGCCTGGACGCATCAGCGCACTGTCAATGAGATCCGGACGGTTGGTTGCTGCGACGACCAGCACTTGCTTGAGCGGTTCAATTCCGTCCAACTCGGTCAGCAATTGACTGAGCACGCGGTCAGCGACTTGGGAGCTGCCTTCGCCGCCTCGTTGGCTTGCGATCGCGTCGATCTCGTCGAAGAACACGACTGTGGGGGCTGCGGCGCGAGCCTTCCGGAAGATCGACTGCACCGCCTTCTCCGATTCGCCTACCCACTTGCTGAAAAGCTCCGGTCCCTTGATTGCGATAAAGTTCATCGAGCTCTCAGTCGCCAGCGCCTTCGCTGTCAGCGTCTTACTGCAACCTGGTGGGCCATACAGCAGTACTCCCTTTGGCGGGCGGATGCCCATGCGCACGAACGCCTCCGGGTGCTTCAATGGCCACTCGACAGCCTCTTGCAGGTGCTGTTTGATCATTTGCTGGCCACCAATATCGTTCCACAGCACACGCGGGACGTCGATCGCGATCTCTCGCAGTGCGCTTGGTCGAATTCCACGCATCGCTCGCTTCAGGTCTTCCAGTTCAATACAGAACCTCGAGGCGGTGGTTCCTCGGAAGGTTCTTTGAAGTGCCAGCAGTGCTGCCTCCTTGCATAGGGCACTGATGTCGGCGCCTACGTATCCGTGGGCTGACGCGCTGAGCTCTGCGAGCTGCTCGGCCGCCACGTTGTGTGGTAGATGAGCAATCGAGACGCGCAGGATCTCAAGTCTCGCGTTGGCATTTGGAATCGAGATCTCCACCTCTCGGTCGAATCGCCCGGGTCGACGAATCGCTGGATCCAATACGTTCGGTCGGTTGGTCGCTGCCAAGACCACGACTTGTGCTTGCTTCTCGAGCCCGTCCATCAGCGTGAGCAGCGTTGCAACCATGCGCTTCTCCATCTCACCGACGCGGCCGTCGCGCTTCGGACAAATTGCGTCGATCTCGTCAATGAAGATCATCGAAGGGCCTTCCGTGGCGGCTTGCTGGAAGATCTGGCGTAGATTGGCCTCGCTCTCGCCGATGTATTTGCTCACGACCTCCGGGCCGTTGATGAAGAAGATCTTGGCGCGTAGCTCGGCGGCTAACGCTCTTGCGATCATGGTCTTGCCTGTGCCTGGAGGCCCAAACATGAGCAAACCCTTCGGTGGAGGCAGGCCAAACTTCTGGAAGAGCTGGGGGTTCACGAGCGGCTGCTCGATGATCTGGCGAATCGTCTCGATCTCCTGCTGCAAGCCGCCGATTGATGCAAACCCTCGAGTCGTTGTCGGCTCTGCAGGTGCTGGCGATGATGGAGACGTCGACTCCTGCTCAGTCTGGTCGGGCTGTTCGTCGTCCGGAGACCACTTGACGGAGACGACCGTCGCCATGGACACGCGATACACCACGTCGGGCGACTGCTGCGCGGTATTAGTTTCCACTGCATCGACTTGGAAGACCGTGTTGACGCCGTGGACAGTCAGCGAGAGCCGCGCCGACGCGTGGACGAGCACGCCGCTCAGCATCACGTGGACGTACTTCTGAAGCAGCGGTCGCTCCTTCTCCGACGGCCACACAGCGGCTGATGGCGCAGTCGTCGCACGCGACACGAGTCTGAGGCTGACCATAGACGCCTCTTGTCGACGCACTCGGCTCTCTGGATGTTGCAGCGCCAAGACCATCGCGTGCGAGTCGGCCTTCGTGGCCGAGAGCTGCTCCTCCCACATCGCACTCACGCCGACGCCGCTGCGCTTGATCTTGTCCAGCGGCCAGGCGACGCCGCACAGCAGCATAGTGTTGGGTGTATCATCGTTCTTGACGCTTCGGTGGAGAGCCACACACGCGCCGGCTTCGATCCCGTAGCTGCTCATGTCGTGGGCGTTGAGATACACCTTTGAGAGCCCCATGGCGGCGCGGGTATTGGCGCGTAGGAACTCGATCTTTCCGCGCAAGAACCGCGAGCGCGGCGCCACAGGCGCAACTTGTGCTGCTTGAGTTGCCTGTGGAGCATCCTGCGGCGCTGCGACAGCCGCGTGCGTACGCAACGCCGCCGCCTGGCGAGCCTTCGACTTCCGCATTTTCGATCGTTTCGTGCAGCAAATGACTGGCTAACGTCTCCGATTGAAGTTGATAACGGTGGTTTAGTTCTTAACACATAAATATCATTGGTTGAAACGTCGATGCTTTCGCAATTCTATTGGTGGATAATTGAGGATGTTGCCGCTTCCGGGTGATTGATGTGGCTGGGCTGGCATTGCCGAATGCGATGGCGAGCAATGGAGTTCCGGGGAATGACGGCTTCGCGCTCAAGAAACGCAAGGCCGTGGGCGCCTCTGCGCGTGCAAAGCTAGACGTACATGGCGAAGAGGAGCTGCCGCTTCCGCTCAGCGCGATCAAGAAGTCGAAACGCGCAGCCGCGTCGCGCCACGAGAGCGAGTTCGTGAGCGTCGAAGTCGGACTGCGCGAACTCCAGAAGCGCATGGCGTCGTCGTCTACAACGCCTGAGAAGACACAGAAGCGTTCCAGTAAGCAGATTCTGCTAGTCAAAGAGACATCGAAGAAGGTGCCTGCCGGACGCGCAAAGATCCCGATTGCGGCAGTCGAAAATGGAGACGAGGAGCCCACGGCTGCAAACTCCAAGCGCAGAGCGGCAGCTAGAGCCACGCCAACGCTGGACGCAACTGCTGCAGTTATTGCCGTAGCAGTGCCTTCTGAGTCAGAGACGCCAGTGAAGGCCGCAAGACGAAGTGCAACGCCGACGAAGCGCTCGGCTGCTGTGGCGGCGGAGAATGTACCCAAGAGAGCTGTGAAGCCGAAGACCACCCCCGCGAAGAGTGTGCTGGACACGCTCGCTCAGGCTCGAGCGGCGGCTATGCAGCAGCAGCAAGAGCGCATCCAGCAGCGGATCCAGGGCCTGACGGGTGCCGCTGTTCCCCGCGTATCCGAGCCAACAACACGGCTAAGTCCGGTGCTCAAGAGCCATGAGACCCCTCCGCCTAAAGCTCCTGTGGTCAAGGCCGCGCCTTTGTCGGCGGCTGAACCGAAGCAACATGCAGAGTTGTCGTCTCTGGTGGCTGAGGCAAAGAAGCAGGTGGCGGTGCCGTCGCCGTCGCCGTCGCCTGTGATAGAACACGGCGAGCACGTGACACCAAGCCTACCGGCAGTGCTGCCGTCGCCGAGAATCGATCCTGCGAAGCCGACACCGTCGTCTGCTGCCGTTGGAATGCCACTTCAAGCGAGCCATGAACCATCACCTTCGAGGGCTGACATAGCGTCGACGCAGGAAACCACGGCATCGCAGGGATTCATCGAAGAAGACGATTTCGACGAAGACCTGGCGTTCTTGCAAGCACTCGAAGAAGTAGAGAGCAAGCTGCAAACACCCACGAAACCTCCGAGGCCGACTGCGTCGCCGGCGGCTGTGACACCATCGGCGTCGACTGGAGGAGCGGAACCACCATCGCTGCAATCACCAAGTGCGATTCCGATTGTGGAGAGCGCTGGTTCGGCGCCTCGGGAACAAACGTTGCAGCTGTCTGAAGCTCTCCAGTCGAATTCAGTCACCGCGCGCTCGCCACCAGCCGCCATGACGAATCCTCCGAGCTCACCCCCTGTGACTGTGCCAGCACCGGTGGCTGGCGACGTCACAGCCCACCAACGAGACTCTCCACCACGAACTCCAACAGTGCAAGCACCAACTCAGGTCACAACTCCCCCACTTCCACCTCCCGCATCACCGGCATTAGTGCCTCCTCGTGCTCCTGCTCCGACCCCTGCACCTGCCGTATCGCTCCAAGCGACGGCTGCGCCAGCGATCCCACCCGAGATATGGGCTGAGTACGAGCGACTAAAGCGAGAAAACGAGGCATTGCGACGATCGAACGAGCTGCTTCAAGCGGGAACATCGGCAATTTCGACGCCGCCATCACCGATTGTGGGGCAGCCCGCTGCTCCAGTCTTGGCATCTGAAGTTGGTGAACCATCCAACGCTAGTTCGCCCAACCTGCATGTGAACAACGTAGCGACTTTGTCACCGGTCAAGCAAGATATCCCGAATGCCCCGACTGATGAAGGTGCTATCGAGGAGCCCGAGCAGAATGACGTCGTTACTCCAGCCTCGATCAGTGATGCGGCTCCTGCCGCTGTGAGCTCAGTTGTGGCTGACGCGACAACCGAGCGTGACGGTGGCAGTGATGCAGAAGTTCAAGAAGAGCCGATGGACGTGGAGGTTGGTGGTGACGTCGACGCTGCAATTGACCTCGCACATGATGAAAAACACGCCGGAGATGACAACGGTGAAGAGGAGGTAGACCTGAGCCAGCCGGTTGAGACGCACCAGTCCACGATAGATCGTGGTAACTACGCTCAATATCGAGCCCAATCAAGCGACGAGGACGAAGATCTGGACGAAGACACGAATGCGTACACGCACGTTCGACCTGCAACCAGTAAACCCGTCCGATCCGGTAACGCCGCGTCCAACCATCCACCGAAACGACGAGAATGTCTACAAGACAACTCTCAAGGTGTCTCACAGTCGAGAAATCGTGCAGCACAAGCTCCCGCGAGACAAGCGCAACGACTAGTCGTCATGGACGACTCTGAGACTGAAAGTGACGAAGGTCAGCAGCATCGCCGCCGCCGTGCTGCTGCTGTACCTGACTCATCATCATCATCATCCAGTGAAGACTCGGACGATGACAACGACGGAGGAAGTAAATCTGGGTCGAGTGTGCTCGATGCAGCCTTGCGAGCAGCGACTGGAAAGGCGCCATTAAAGTCTGCACCAAAAACCATGAAAGCTGCGCCGGCGACGGCCCTGGAAAGCCTCAACGAAAAAGCGATTGATCTCACGTCAACTACTCCCGCTCCAGCGATTTCGACGAAGCGAATGACGAAGAAACGACGCGCGACAACGCTTTCGGTGAAGGACAAGAGCACGCTGTTGTGGCCATCGCTGGACGACTTTTACGACTTCGTGCTGGATCTCACACCGCGCCGCGTGTTGCTCAGTGATCCCTTGCATCTTCAGCTTCTTCGAGCCTACGAGAAGGCCCGCGCACGGTTGCCCACGCAGTATCCGGGTCTGGCGCAGTACTGTGACGTCCAGTCTGAGGCCATTTTGGAGGAGCTTCTGTCGTCTGTGCGCAATGCAGAGGAAATGTCGCTGCACAACAGCTCACGTTCGCGTCTATGGCTCACGTCGATTTCACCATGCAGCAACACCAGCAGCCATACGAGCACCGTCATGAATGCAGCGTTGGCATCTTCTTCAGCCTCGTCTTCGCTGAATCCGAACGTGATCTTCATGGAGAGCGGCTTTTCTGGAACTTCAGCAGCGGGAAAGAGCGACTACATCGTCACATTCCAAGACAATCGTGCGGGTGCCAACCAGAAGAGTGCGCTCAGTGATTTCATCAGCGGTGATTTGCTGGCGATGCGATCTCCAGCGTGGCGCGACCACGATATCTACGCATTCGGGATTGTGCTGTGCAGCTCGGTTGTTGCAGTGGGAGGCTCGGCATCATCAGGGAGTGGTGGCAGCGGCTCATCATCGAATCAAGATCAGCTCTGTGTGCTGTTGCGTGCACCTACAGCGACGGAGGATGACCCAGACGCTGCTAGCCGTTTCGCCTCAATCATGGAAATGTGTCTGGTGAACCAGCGTTCCACGCAGTGGTGTTGGTCACTGGACCAGGTTCACAACCTCACTACCAGTGCTCGAGAGTTCCAAGCGATCAAATCGGTCCGCTTGCTCAAGTCAGAAACGAAGGAGATGATTATGAGTGGAATTATCCCCGAAATCGTGAAGACCGAACAGTCTCAAATCGTCGAGCCACGGAAGAAGCTGACGCGTGGTCTGTACGAAGAGCTCGAGGGCAAGTACAATGCATCGCAGCTTCAAGCGATCCTCGGGTCGATCAGCGACGAAAGCGCGATCAGCATCATTCAAGGACCGGTACGTTGCGCTGTACTGGGAAATTGACGATACCCAGCAACTAACGAATGCTCGCTTGATTTCCAGCCAGGAACCGGTAAGACGAAGACTATCTTGGGTGTCTTGAGTGCACTGCTCGATGGCGCAGCACTTTCGTCAACACGCCAAGCTCATGTGAAGTCCCGAATCCGAATTGGTGCGTCGCTGCAAGAGAACTCGTCGAAATCCTCATCGAGCTCTAAAGGGAACGACCAGAAGAGCGTGGCGCAAAGCACAATCCGCGTCCTCGTGGCTGCGCCAAGTAACGCCGCAGTAGACGAACTGATTGTTCGTTTGCTCGGTGAAGGAGTGTACGACGCGCGACAGGGCAAGTCATACCGGCCCAGGATTGTTCGCGTCGGGCGACCTGAAAGCCTGCAACAGTCGCGCCCGTCGTCATCGGATCGCAGTCAGGACCAGGATATCTTGAAGAAGAAGAAGTGGCGCAAGTACGCTAGCGAGGTGGAAGAGATCCTGCTTGAGAATCTGGTGAACAAGCACAAGTCGTCCTTCCCAACAGCGAAGCAGGCTCGCCAGTCGATCATCCAGAATGCACAGATCGTGTTCTGTACGCTGAGTGGGGCGGGCTCCGTTGCCATGTGTGAGCTTCAGGCGCAGCATTTCGACGCACTTGTGATCGACGAGGCCGCACAGGCAGTGGAGGCCTCACTGCTCATCCCGTTCAAGTTTCAGCCGAGCCGGATCGTGCTTGTCGGAGACCATCGCCAGCTGCCTGCGACGGTGATCTCGAAGCGACTGATCGATCTCGGGTACGACCGCAGTCTGTTCCAGCGACTCGTGGAAAACGGCTCGCGCGTGTTCATGCTGCTTCAACAGTACCGCATGCACCCTGAAATCTCGTGGTTCCCATCGACGTATTTCTACAATGGCAAGCTCGTCGAAGCGCCGCAGATGAAGGAGTGGACGGCGCGCAAGTACCACCGCGAGACGTTCTTCCGGCCCTTTGTCTTCTACGACGTGCTCTCGGGCAAGCAAAGCCAGGTGAACGGGTCCAAATCGCTTCGCAATGTAAGTGAGATCGAGTGCATCCTGGTGTTGCTCACGAGGCTCGTGGTGGAGCAGTTCCCGGAGCTCGAGTGGCGTCGCAAGATCGGCATCATTGCGCCGTACAAGCAGCAGATCTACGAGCTGCGCAACGAGCTGCAAAAGTGGGAGAAGAAATACGACAAGAAGCTGGACATCGAAGTCAACACTGTGGACGGCTTCCAAGGCCGCGAGAAGGAGGTGATCATCTACTCGTGTGTGCGAACCAGTCGAACGGGCCAGAACCGCAGCAACCGACAGACCAACGGCCAGTCCATCGAGGCGTTCTGGGCCGACGAGCGCCGCATGAACGTGGCGATCACGCGCGCGAAGAGCAGTCTGTGGATCATCGGCAACTCGACGCTGCTGCAGCAGAGCGCGGCGTGGCGTGCGCTGATCACCCACGCCAAGGACTCCCGTCGCTACATGCTGGAGGAGGACCTCTCGGGCAAGAAGCGACGCGACAGCGACAGCGACAGCGACGCCGACCGACGCCAGTCGCAGGCTCGCTCCCGAGACCGCAGCCAGTCCCAGGCCAAGTCCAGCGAGCGCAGTCGATCCCAGGCGAGGTCTAGAGATCGCAGCAAGGGCCGGGAGCGCGCTCGCTCTCGCTCTCGGTCGCGGTCTCGCCCTCGCGCCCAGGAGCGTGATGCTCGCGACAGGCGTCGTTGAAGAGCTCCGCGTTTGGGTACGTTTCTATCGAAATAGACAGGAGATATTGCTGTAGACAACCATTTCGAGTTTCCCGCCAAAACATCAGGGTCTTGTATTCGGAGGTATACAGGTACTAGTATACGGAAGTGTCCGGATAGACTTGGTGCCGCCCCATCTCTTTCTCGTTTCTCCGCAGTCGGTGACTCTAGAGCGGACAGTCCCGCCCGCCTGCAGAGGGTTGAACCGTGTTGACCATTCAAACGGCCTG
The DNA here is from genome assembly GCA_023337875.1 of Pythium apleroticum. Taxonomy (NCBI): domain Eukaryota; phylum Oomycota; class Peronosporomycetes; order Pythiales; family Pythiaceae; genus Pythium; species Pythium apleroticum. The sequence goes on along the minus strand of JAADXN010000140.1, from coordinate 31,679 downwards.
CGGCGGATAGACCGACCACGCCACGCGGTGGGGTGGCTTCTTCTTTGCTTTGCGGACCCACCCGCACACAACCAAAGACAACCAGGAAACCATGGCTGACGTTGAGAAGAAGGAAGAGATCGTGCCGAAGGTGGACGCCGAGGAGGCCGACGCCGACGAGGGAGCCCAGGACCCAGAGTCGGAGGAGCCGCAGGCCTACTTCGAGCCAGTCGTCAAGCTTGATGAGGTCGAGGTCGTGAGCGGCGAGGAGGACGAGGAGGTGCTCTTCAAGATGTAAGTGTTCCGACCGGATCTCTGGAACGGATCTCGCAACCCATTGTGTTCCGGCGCATGGGATATGGAGGGATCCATCGAATAATCGTGAATGCTGATGTGGATCTTGTGTCTGTATATGGCAGTCGCGCCAAGCTCTTCTGCTTCCGCGAGACGCTGCTCGACAAGGGCACCGGCAAGAAGACGTGGTGCGAGCGCGGCGTCGGCGAGGCCAAGTTCCTCAAGCACAAGGAGCACCAGAAGGTGCGTCTGCTCATGCGTCAGGAGAAGACGCTGAAGATCGTGGTCAACCACCTCGTGGACTCGCGCACGGAGCTGTCGCCCAACATGGGCAGCGACCGCGCCTGGGTCTTCAGCTGCTACGACTTCGCCGAGGGCACGCTCGAGACGCAGGTGTTTGCTCTGCGTTTCGCCAACGCCGAGAACGCGCAGAAGTTCAAGGAGGCCCACGACAACGCCAAGAAGACCAACAAGGCGCTCGAGGCGGGTGCCGATGCCGCCGACACCTCGGCCGGTGACGACGCCGCCAAGGCCCTCGAGGGTCTGGACGTCAAGAAGGAGGTACGCTCGCCATCGCCAATAGGTTGTGTTGTTGCTGCTCCAGTCGTCTGACATTGCAATTGTTCTGTCCGATTCTGCAGTAAATATCCACAACGACGCTCCCGTTGATTTGATTTTTAGGAGAGATAAAGGAGAAGAAGAGGAGAAACCGATTTGCATGTAGACCGAGGAGATGGAGGAGATGAAACGAATCAAAAAATGACTTTGCGAGTGCTCCACTTCAACCCACGGCCTCCGATTGTGTACCCATTCCTAATGTCGCGTGGCCTTGCTCTGCTCGGATGCGATATGATCAAATTCGTCCGTGAGTGACGCTGAACAGCATGTTCATTCATGGATCGGTTTTACGGCAGCAGCGTTTGTGTGGTTCCCAGCTCCGTTTCGAGCTTATCGTCGTGCTGCGTAGTCGGGGGAGGCGACTGGTTGTAGATCACCAGCCCCACGACGATGAGCGTGAAGCCGAGGAAGTACAAGTTGCTCAGGTGCTCGTTGAAGAGGTACTTGGCGGCCACGACGGCGAAGAAGTCGGACGTGAGCAGCGACAGGTTGAAGACGGCGGCGTCGCCCGTCTTCATGAACACCGACGTGAACGTGTACATGAAGAACAGCGTCACGACGTACCCCAGCAGGCAGAACGCACTGCCTGCCGACCACTGAACAGCTGACAAGACGGCGCCTTCGAACGCGTACGCCTGGAGCGAGCTGATGAGGAACCCACAGCCACCGATCATGCCCAGGAACTCGACACGCCGGTTCTTCTTCTTGACGAGGTACTCTTGTCCGACGTTGGAGCATGCGTAGATGGCACTGCCCAACAGGCACAGAAAATCGCCGAAGAGAGCCGAGGCCGTGAGCGACGACGTGGTGGACTCGGTGTCGCGGATGATGTCGGAGATGACGAGCACGCTGATGCCGCCAAGGCAAAAGCCCACGGCGATGAAATGAGCGCGAGAATACTGCAACGGCAAGAGTAAGTGACTGAAAAGGGCAATCAATAATGCTGCAGAAAGCATCGCACCGCACCTTGGCGTTGAGAAACATTGTGGAAAGCAGCATCACGACGGGGATCGTGAAGCAGTCGAGCAGCATGGCGCTGGAGATGGACGTGTACTTGTACGCGCTCACAACGAGGAAGTTTCCTTCGACGTCGGCCAGCGCCAGGAGGAAGTACTTCCACCATGGAATCTACGGCACGTGACGTTGAGTGATATGCTGCGCCCCTGCATCAAATAGGTCGGTCCGTGCGCGCACCTCCAGCGAATAGTCGCGGTCGCGACGATACCGCATGAGCGGGTACACAAGGTAAATGCACAGCAACAGGTAGTTTCCTGCGCTCTGTGTCACTGGGATTTGGATCTGTGGATATGCACACAGTGCGCGTGAGTGTGGTGGCATTGCATTCGATTCTCATCCCCAGCTTCCTACCTCATACGATTGGTTGAGCACTTGCGTGAAGACGCCCGTGCACGTGATCAACACTGAGATGAACTGGCCCAACAACAGCACGCGGTTGTGCTCACACAGCGCTCGCACGGATCCTCGCATTGTCTCGTTGCTTGAGCTGCTCACGGGGCGAAGCGACGCAAAGGTGGACGCGTTCAATGCCGCCTGCACCAACACCAATGCACCTGTCACTGCTCAGCGAATGGATCCGAACCCAGACGACCACATCCATTGGCTGAAAAGAGACATTCATTCTTTTGGAGTCCGCTGATTGGATAATAGTCTTGACATACATTCACTACAACTCTTCAGCAACGCGATCTGCTGGCGGCGAAAGCGCAAAGCTTCAGTCGACGGCGCGGCCGCTAGTTGGACGTGTGGTGGTACGGCTCCTCGATCTTCTCCACCAGGCGATCGTACAGCGCCGACTCGCCGTTCATCTCCTTGTCTTTGATGATGCGCTTGAGCATCGGCTTCCACTTGCGGCCGCGCGTGTTGATGAACCAGTTGTTGACCTGCTCGATCGTGATGCCGCCCTCCGCGCTGAGCCACTCCTTCTCTTCTTCCGTCGGGTACGGGTGGTGCATGTGCTCTTCGAACCAGATGTGGAGGATGTTCTTGGCGTGCTTCGACAAGTTCGCGCGCTTCTTCTGTGGTTGGCGCAGGGGGCTCTCCATCGGCGAAGTCGGCATCGAGCGGGCGGCTACCGGAATGCCGCGGCTCAACATCGACGCGCGCAGTTGCTGGTACAGACGGTTCTTGCCCCAGTCGTGCAGACTGCCCATCGTGCGCTGGTACTTGTTACGCAACGGTGCGTCCTGCAATATATCCATCGCAGCCGTGAGATCGGGCAACGATCCGGAGCTCGGAGCCTCCAACTTGCCCAAGCCGTTGAGCAGTTGCTGTCGCTCCAGCCCCGTTTGCTGGAAGATTGACGCCCACTGAGGATCAAGGCGGTGGCTCACCTTACCACCACGGCTTACCATGGTGTTCGAGCTCGATAGTCCTGCATCGGCCGCCATACCCGTCAGCAGTTGCTCCAACGGATCCGACTCAGCGGCAGCACGCCCGAAGCCACCTTCCAATATGCTCGAGAAGCTCGTGATCTCGTCCTTCACAGGAAGGTTCTGGAGGCACTGATCAGCGTGAAGGCGTTGACGTGCTGCGTCGGCCTGCGACTTGTATTTCGCGATGCGCTTCACGTGTTGATCGAGGCTACGCGCTTGAGCGGCACGAAACTGAGGCGCCTCCATTCCATTGGGAGAGATCCCAGAGAGAACTTGAAGCAGCTCTTGGCGCAACGCCTCATCGTCGCTACCTGTCGGAGAGGTGCTCTTGCCTTCCATCTCGGGCGTCTCCATGGGCGCCGCCTTTCCCGACGACGGCATGGCACTGTCTACGGGCTGGAACTTGCGCTCGCGACGCTTGTCACCGGGCGTGTAGTGAAGTCGATTCGGAAGAGTCATGGCGGGGTGGCTCCTGCTTACAATGGCCTGTTGCTTCGAAACGCTCTGGAAATGCGCACGCGCTTGATGGAAAATCCGAGACTACGCGAAGGTGGAAGAGGCTCTAGAGCTCTTTCAAAAGCGGTTCGGCCAGGCTGCGGGTCTCTGTCTCTCTCTCCTGGTTGCGTTGCTTCTCGATTCTCTTCTTCTGGGTTTCTCTTGGGCTCTGATCGATGCTGTGTGACTTGAACTCGTGGCCACTGCGGGTCACTTCTTGCTTTTGATGGGAAGCTCTCGAGACAGGCGCCGATTGATGCGGAGAGACTTCTGTTGGCGGCTCACACGTCGCAGACAAACTTGCTCGCTATAGTGACATATACAGTTTTCAAGTGAATGTCTGATTCAGTCACAATACCTTGCCAATCGAGAAACACCAATGGAACAGGAGACAACGCATGCGTATGAAGCCCGTCGGCGGCGCTCAGTATGGGCAGACAGCGTGCGTGTGGACACAGAAATCGCTGCTCTCGACGAAGAAAACGGCGAGTGGATCCTGTGTGCGACGTGCGCAGATCATTTCCGCAAGTAGGAAGCGTACTTTCTCGCGATGGGCTCGGTTTCCTGGAGAGCTCACACTGTACACTGCAATTGAACAGGACAGGAAGAGGACGCAAGCCGAACGATCCGCAGGGCTTCAAGGTTAGAATGAATGGGCGCTTTCAAGAGGCAGCGTGGCTCATGCACAAGAACCGCGTGGTCGCGCATCGCCTCGTCGGTGGCATCACGCCAAGTCGTAAACGCCGCTTGTCGTCAGCTTCCGACGACCTGAACGATGACTCCGTCGACCAGAACGATGTGAACGCAACCAGCGCAGAGAGTGAAGGCAACGGCAATGGGCCTGAGTCGGGCGGTTTGCTTGTTGAGCCGTCCCAAGCATCATTATCGAGCCCAAACTTGTACCTTCCTCCTCCGACGCATGACGCCATGGTGCCGTACGCTATCCAGATTCCTTTGAGCGGATGGAAGTGCCCTGGCATTGTTCCCAACGTGTTCTACAGCACAAGTGGAGATCTCGTGCATGCATTTGCGAAGTACTACGTGGGCACTTACCGAGTGAACGTCGTGCGAGATCTTCGAACCGATCGGTTAGTGCACGACGGTGTCGGCCATGTTCCTACTGCCGCCCATTGACTGGACTTGACTTGCGTTTTGATGCAGAGTGCTGCTGTATTCGCATGAATGTGAGAATACCATCGTCCAACGAGAGCGTTCTCATCAGTCACTCGCATGCCACAAGTGCCACGACGTGTGGGTCAACCACAAGAGCTTCCGTCGGATTTTGAAGAAAATGGAGCGGTACAACCATGTTGAAGCCATTCTGCGCCGCGCGTGGAGGTATGCTTCACATGGAGGTCTTGGAAGCCTCACTTGCTCATCTCACCTGGCTAAATGATGGTATGCATAGCCTGAATGGGGAGGATCTTGCAGCGCTATCGAGATTCAAACACGCAAGCGCCGCGACTCTCACGACAGAAGGCCGCCGTCTCAAGCAGGCAGCTATTGATGCCCTCAATCACTACGGATCGCCAGCCAGAGCGACAGTGCTGCCCTACGAGAGCCATCTCGACCTGGGTTTTCAACCGTCGACGCATCATTACGCCAGTGCGGCAACCACCATGCTTCCGATAGCCACGCAAAGTGACACCATCCCTAGCTTCGAGTCAGCTCAAGCTCATGCAGTCACCGGCACTGACAGTATTCCAACAGCGAATCCGGTGAGTGATACTGTCGAGGGGAGTGTCGGTATCTGACGGCCGTGGATACCCGAGAAGATTCTGCGAAGATCGTGGGTCAAGAGCTTCACTCGCTAATTATACGGAAACGCTGGCAAGGCATCCTGTTGCTCGGAATGAGCAAGGCGTCCTGAAAATAGAGGTCAGCAAATGCGATGTCTTATCCGCGGAGCCACCCTTGCAGCGATCGCCAGTAGCTCGTGCGTGGAACCGCGATGGAACAACACAGAACTAAACCTTCGACTGAGCCGCTAGCTACAAGGGAAGGGCACGTCCAGTCGCTGCACGTGAGGCATCATTCGCTCTCAACACAGGGGTCCGATGCCGACATTCTTCACGGCGTCGCTGCTGACCATCGTCGTCGTCGCTGGCATCGCTGCGTTGTGGCTGCGCGGCCGGTCGAACAACTCCAAGAAGAGAGATGAGGAAGCCTCGGGGGACAGCGGCGTCGAGATCGTCGTCGAGAACGACAAGCCCAAGTCCGTCACGAAAGCGGCAGCGAGTTCGACTTTGAATCAAAGCAGTGCATCCATCGCAAACGCCATCACCAACACGTTGTCACTCGATCTTGTGAATCGTCGCCAATACGTCAAGGCGGTGTGCGATCGATTCGAGTCGTGGACGTCAAAAGCTATGGACAGCGAGGAGAACGAAGAGGACATGGGCCAGGCGCTCGTCAGACCAGTGGGTCTCCACGACCAAGATTCTGCGCCAGCCAATGCTGCGTCCGGTGCGTTTTGACCAGATACTGATGGATACGTGTACGCTACTGACGTGGCTTCGTGGTTTGCAGCTTTTCGGTCGAAGTCAAAGCCGAACAACCTCAGCTCGTTCGTTCGCCAGTGCGTGTCAAACATCGAGCGGACCACTTTCGTGTCGAGTAACCGCACGATCAGTCCACGAAGTACGTGAATCGCTGTTGCATTTCGTCGTTCTGAAACTCGTCCTGACGATCGTTGTGTATGCACGCAGACTCCATGACGTCGAACCAGGCCGACTCGCCACCTAAAACGGGCGGCCGACGCCTTCCTAGCCATGCGGCTGCGACTGACTACAAGCTCCAGGATGACTACGATCCAGAAGAGTATGCCGTGGAGGAAGAGGCCTTCGCCAAGCCGCTTCTGAGCCGCACACCATCCGACTTGGCCAGGACGAATCTCGGCAAACCACCCCTTTTGGTTCCCTTTGCTGCTACCAGGGCACGGCCAAGTACACCGTTGACGCTTCCTCCAGTGTGGGCGCGAATGGTTAAGCAGGAAGCACCAGCGCCGTCTCCTGCGTCTGCCCCAGTTGTGAAAGCCGCTGAACCTGAGGACGACGAGTCGCCGATCGACGTAACAGCGCAGTCGACGCTCATGTTTGCGACGCAGGATGACGAGCCAACGGAACCGATGGTTATCCCTCCGCCGCCACGCAAGGTCAGTAACAGCGCCGCGCGTCTGCAGCAGTTCCAGCAGCTCGTGCCGTCGAACCAGGCACGCGTCGCCTACTGAGCTGGTCTGGGTTATGGATCTGCTCGTTGCCCATTATTTATGAGATATGATAAATCTGTTTTCATCCAATCAGAGATGGTGGATGCATTCTTTCTGAGGGAAAATTGAAGTTGTTTCCGAGGGCGGGAAACTTTGAACGAAGGAAACCGAGGGGGAAATGCCGCGGAATACGCTCGCGATGGAGGCGCTGCGCGTCACTGTGAGCCATTTCTGCAAGGCGAGAGGGGTCTTCCGTGATGCGTGCTTCGAACGGAAACCAATTGGACCAGGTACGCGCGCCGCTCGTGCACTAGCGCCATCACGCTCGCGAAATGGACTGGCGCTCTGTCCGCATAGATGGCGAGACGGTTTCCGTGCTCAAGAAGCCGCCAAGTGGCGACTCGGGCGCCGATCAGCTCTATTATGTATGTGATTCTGATCTACGGTCGAACTCTCGCGTTGATAGGCACTCATTTCTTTTGATGGCGTGTAGCTGCTCGAGTTTGGCGTTGCCGAGTGCCTGGACCGCACATGTCTTCGATCCATTTCTCTGTGCATCGTCAGGAACCGAGACAACGCACTGCTGGAGGAACTGACACTCGACTGCGAAGCACCGAGAGGTGAGGGCAGCTGGATATCGGAGCCTCGCATCACCGCTCACTCGAATCCTGTGTCATTGTGTGGATGTATTTGCACAGGAAGCGACTACTCTCAGACGTCACTATCCGACGCGATTCGAGAACTCACGCGCAAGCACCGACTGCTGGTTCAAACGGTATGAACTCAAGCAGCAGAATCCAGGTTGAAGCATGTGGATCTGATGTCGTTGGAAACAGCTGAGCCCTCTTCCGGAGGATACCGCCTTCAAAGTTCGCCTCACGCTGATCGGAGGTTTGTCAATTCCGATGTTTCGCGTGCTTGTTGCCGTTGAACCTCAAACGAGTCGTGGTATATTGAAGCCAAGATGCCCTACCGAGCGTGGACGCCGCCGTACTTCCTCTCTCAGAGAGAGGAACTCAAGCCAAGTCCGCAGCAGTTCGACGGCAAGCCAGTCACACTTAAGATCGGCAAATTCAGCTCCGACACAGAGAGTTGCGCCGTGTCGATTCGCTCTGTGCTCGACACGATGGACATCTTGACCTCGACAGTCGAAAGCCAGAAAGAACCATCACAGATCGCATTTGACCCAGTCTTCACGCAAGTTGTACGTTCGAGCAGCCTTCGCTCCCATCTTAACAACAGATCCCCACTCAATGATCGCTCATATAACGCAGCCAAGTAGCAGCAGCTCTGAGGAGGCTGCTGAAGAAAGTGATGTTGATCTGTACCAGACAATCAAGACATTCGTGGCAGCCGACAAGACCCCGTCGATGAAGCGGGCTCATGACGCTCACTGCCACGCCACGATGCCGTCCATCCGGATATACTTCCAGTTGATGTGCGACGAAGGCATCCTTGTGCGAAGAGGCTCACGGTGCGATCCTTGGGACGTGCTGAAGAACAATACCCGGGGAGTACTGACTGAACTTGTCATGGCAGTTTCTACCCCGCCAGGCCTCTGTCCGCGTCAACGACAGATAACCGGAATCTGAAAGTACAAGCGGCTACACGGAGTACTGCCACGAACGATCACAAGCGTGTTGACCTGGTGAAACTCGTCACTCCTCCTCCATCATCGCATCGATTTCCAGCGATCGCTCAGCTGTACCAGACGTACCAGGCCACACAACACAGCAAGAGGAAGAAGGATGAGCTTCTCTCGGTATCCACCAAGTTCCCAGTGGAAGGGACGCCACACACGTTCGCTCACGGTTGCGAGATTCCTCCGCGCGGCGAAGTCACCAAGATATCGACCAAGCGATATGGAAGAATGGTCACCGCGCCAATCGTCCAGACGACGCGCCCACTTCGTAGCACCCCAGACACATGCGCGATGAAGTTCGGACGCCCCGTATTCGTCACGTCCAAGGTGATTATTCAGACACCGCAGAGACCGACGCACAGACGCCAGAAGATCACCATCGCAAGCAAAAAAGCATGAGAATGGACTTCACACTCGAAATGGCTACAGTTGGATTTCTATGGTGTGGCCCACCTGATTTTACGTGGTACACATAAATCGCGTACCACACCACCCGCTTCCCGCGCAAAACGCGAGCATCCAATTTCCAGGCAACGGGCGGCAAAGCGGCGTGATTCGGGCGCGTTGGGCGGTGGTTGGTGGCGCAAGAAGAAGCATGACGCAGACGCACCGCACCGCAGAGGCGGCAGCGGCAAGCAAGGTGGACGAAGCTGTCGTCGACGCTGAGAAAGTACGCTCCAAAGGCGAAACTGCGGTGGTTGGCGACGGGTAGCTCATGGAATTGATGTTGTGGCTGCTATAGGACACAGAGCTGCCACGCGAGGCGTACGAGCCAATCTTTGGTCCATTGGAGGACGAGCTGTTCGAGAAGAGGATTCGCAGAAGCTTCGGGTCGCGGGCATTCTGGGGAACCGTGGTCGACGCGTACGTCGTGGGCAAGGGGCTGTTCTACAAAGTGAGCTTCGACGATGGCGACGTTGATATCCTGAGCGTTGACGAAGTGAAGGCGGATATGAAAGCAGCAGAGCTGCATGCCATGGAGGACACGCGAGAGAAAGAACCCGAGGCGGAAGATACCGGGTCGCTGGAAAAGACGGGCACTTACACAGATCTAATGCGGTCGAAAAAGGCGTCCCTCAAGCGCCGACGCGACGGCAGCTCGTCCGAAGCAGCGAATGAGCCTTCGAAGAGCGTGAAGACTCCATGGGACGTGAAGCTGTGGAGCGTGCGCTTGTTCGCGACGATCATGGAGGAGAGAGGATACATGCGCATCCAGTCGTTCATACCCATGGCCGACGGCGGGAAGGGCGAGTTGGAGTCATCTGGGACGATTCAGCCAGGCGACGCCCTGCTAGCAGTCCAAGGACGCGTCGTGCATGGCGTGATGGACCACATCCAGGCATGCGATCTGATCCGTGGGCTGCCGCGGCCGCTCACGTTGACCTTCATCCGGCCTCCATCCACTGGAGAAATCCTGACGATAGCGGCAGCTAAAGAGATGGTCAAGGAGAACACATCAGCACAGTCGGAAGACCAGAACAGAGACGACAAGGTTGAAGAATCACCTGCCAAGAAAACGCGAACCGACGAAGACGCCACTGCGACGACTGTGTCAAAGCCACCGATCGTACAATCTGCTGTGTCCTCTCCTGAGACTCGCCAAGACCCTCCAAGCCGAGGCAACTCGCGACCACCGACACCCGACTTTGAGATCATCCAAGTGGTACAACCAGCGGCTCCATCGCTCCCGCAGCCTCAGCAGCGCCATCGTCAGCCTTCTCCATACTTCGCGCGCAGGCCGAGTCCACCAAAGGCTGACGTTGAATACAGTCAGGCGAACAGTGAGCGGAAGCGTACGGTTGGCATCCGCCGACACTTGCACCCGCAGCAAGTGGAGCCGATTCCGTTCCGTCAGCCCAGTCCTCACCAGAGACAACCGAGTCCCCACCCTCCTGGAGCTGTGCAAATGCCGCATTCTCAAAGCGGGGAGCGTGGATACCCGGTGTCGTCGACCTACGCTGGGCAGAACACGGTGCATCAGTCGCAGTACGCTACCGCTCCCTACAATCCTCGACGCCAGCAGCCTCCGGCCGTGTACACGTCCGCTCCTATGGTGCTCGTGCCTCCCACGGCAACGCGACCAGCGTTCTACATCTCCCAGCCAGCTCCTTCGAGCCACTATGCACAGGGAGCTCCCGGTCCTGACCGGAGTTATCGCGGTGTGAGCGGTGGCAGCCACGCCTACACTGTGAGTAGTGGGCACCAATATGCGCAGCCAATGCGTGGAGTTTCTTCAGGTTACCAGCCTTCGATGGCCAATCCGAGTGCCATGCCAGCGGCTCCGCCACAGCCCCGATCTGCTGTAATCTCCCGTGACCGACTCCTTCAAAGTGGTGGAGGCGGATCGGCTCCGTTTTACCCGCAGAATGGCGTTCCGTACACCGCACCTCATGGCACATTTGCGACCCCGCAAGTTCTTCCTCGACAGCATCAACCAACGAGCCAGCAGGCAATGCCACCGCAGACCTCCGCCCTCGGCGTGACGCCTACGCTCAGTGAACGGCAGGAGATGCCGTCGAGTGCGCCTCAGGCCGAGCCGGCGATGACGCTCGGGGATCTCGTCGCAAACCTCAGTCAGCGCCAACGAGAACGAGCGGCGAATGCCCAGCGTCTTGCTGGCAGCATGGCTCCTCCGCCCGTCTTAGCTGCGCAGTCAGTCACGTCGGCAGTGGCGAGCAATGGTGGTGGCAGCGCAGCTCCGAGTCCCGACAAGCAGCAGTCAAGCTCCTCCGTCCAGTCGGCGTCGCCCGCGCCAACCGTCGAGGAGCAGGCTCACAGCTTCCTGAGTGTTGAAGACGACGACGAGTTCGCCTCGACAGGCACGTCATTCCTGTCTGTCGACGATTCCAGTTTCCTCACCGACATCCCGGTCCCACGGAAACCCATCTCAGCCCACACCGATAGCATCGCGACGCTTATGAGACCAACGCGACCGAGATACCTCAACAAGTACGCCAGCGACGAGATCGTCGAGGTGCAGATCACGATGGCGCGGCTGTATCTGACGCTGGGTGTGATGGGCAACCACATCGTCGTGTCCACGTTCGTGCGCAGCCAAGCCGGCGAAATGGGCGAGATCGAGGCCAGCGGCAAAGTGCTCACGGGCGACATCCTCTTGGGCGTCGGCTCCTACGAATGCTCGCGCGAGACGACGCCGTCCGACGTCGCGCGCATCGTGGGCTTGATGCCGCGGCCGTACTGGGCCTATTTCATGCGTCCCAGCTGGGACATGCTCGAGTGAGCGAGCGCATGAGGCAAACGTCTTACAAAGTCAACTGAGTAATATGATCGCTTTAGGAACGCTAAAGAGGTATTTAATCTCCGCAAACTCGAGTTCTTTCAGTGTTGGTTGTTCTGGCATGGAGTTGGCAGCATGCAAGCGCGCACCGAAACATCTACCGGTATGTGAAGTTGCGAAGATCAGGAGCTCTGCCGCTTCAGACGGCGAGAATATGCAGACTAGAAGATGTTTTCGTATTTTTCCATCGCGCCGGAGACTGCGTCCACCACACTGAACAACACAACAGGTCAGTCCGTCAGTATTCGCAATGACAACTTCGTACTCGATCGCTGGGGACTCACCGTCGCTCGTTCATGACGTAGACCGACCGGAACGCGCCAGACTCATCGAATCGCTGTATTGTGCGCACGCGGCGCGACGTGTCTACGACCGTGATGGTCTCCACGAGCACGGGCTGTCCCGTGCGCTTGGACGTCGCGGTGGTCACGATCACGTTCAGCCCGAGCTCCTGCATGGTCAAGTCCGAGTTGCGCAGCGTCGGGTCGTCTGTCTCGATCTTGAAGATGCCGTCGGCCACGGGCTTTATCCAGAAGTGCTGCGTGGACGTGAGGCCGCTGATGGTCGTGCGCGACTGGCGCTGGCTCCACACGCCCTCTTCGTCGCGGAACACGAGGTCCGTGGAGCACACCTGGTTGCCGTCCTCCGACATGGGCACCGTCGCCAGCTCGCCGTTCCATCGGCCCTCCAGTGCAGGCAGCACGTGGAACGTGCAGCCATTCACGCGCACCGACAACTGGCTGAAGAATGTGCGGCCCGAGGTTTTCTTCGGCGGCACAAACGGCGGCGACTTGGCGCCGTTGGCCGAGATCAGGCTCTTCTCGAGTCCGAGGCGGTGGACGGTGCCGTCGGGGCTAGCGGCCCAGATGTTGTCCTCCTTCATCATCTTGAGGTTGGTGTCCTCGTGCTTGCGGCGCGTCGCGATCGACTGCGCCAGCGCCTTGTAGTTGACGGGGCGGAAGGGCTCATGCGAGGGCTCGATGTGGACCAGCACGTCGCCGTCCGTGATGCCCAGCTCCGCGAGCGTCTTCTCGTCGGCGAGCTCCTTGCCCTTGTGCAGCAGCACGATGAAGTTGGGGTGCCACACGTTCTTGCCGCTGTCCTGGTACGCGGCCTTGACGCCCGCGATGGTCTCCTGCGGCGACGTCTGCAGCGTCAGCGCGTGCACGTCGTTCTTCACGGTCACCTTCATGGCCGGCGTCGTCGCCATTGTCGTGGATCGCTGGGAATATGCGGATTTGAGAATGCGCTGGCGTTGCATATCTATCGAGGCAGCAGCTCTTCCCGCAAAACAGCCAACTTCAAAGCTGTAAAAACATGTAAAAACGCATTTTACGCGTCCGACACCTTCATTCTGGAAGCGACCACACCGTGTTCTAGAACGTGTGACAGACAACATATAAACGCCACCTCCTCAACATATAATTTTGGGTCGGACATCTGGCGCTCCCCGTAAAGTTTACGGTAATCAACGAGTAATCCGGATCGTAAAACGCAAAACTGAATTTCAAGATAATCTGCGAACTCGTCCGGATTTTATCCAGGTGGTCGATCTTGACGTTTCTTTTTCTTGCGGCTTTTGTTGGCGTTTTCCGGAGGCAGGAGTGACGGTCACTCCCGATTGTTGGATGTTTTTGGTTGTCGGCCCTCGCTGGCCCAGACCCTTTGAGACCGGAAGTTCGTCGAAGGAACCGCAGAATCCGATCGCGTCCGAGACGGCGACGATGGTGCTGAATCCCCGCAGCTTGACGCTGCTGCAGCGCGTCGCCATGCGCGCAGCCTCTAGACCACACACTGCGCTGTCGATGCAGCCTCTGCTGGCGCGCGTACGTGCTCTACAAGCTCCACAATGCCACTGCAAAGCCGCCGCGCGATCACGAGCTCACCTCTCTCTGTTGTGTGTCCCTTGCTGCAGCCCCCAGCGAACGCGGCGACCCCGGGCAGCAGACGCACGCTCTTCAACATCACGGAGCGCGGGCGCATGCGCCACCTGAAGACGCTGGAGCAGGACGCCAACATGCAGCCCGAGGACGCGTACCGCCAGCTGCGCTTCCTGCAGGAGCTCAACAAGCAGTACCCGGCGCTGGTGATCCGCCGCGTGGAGGAGGGCCGTTTCGCCGTGGACGAGGCCGTGCAGAAGGAGTACCTCAAGGCGCTGGTCAAGACCGGCCGCATCGACGCGCTGGACATGGACCAGGTGCTGTCGGCCACGCAGCGCCTGTCCGGCCAGAGCTACAGCAGCAGCGGCTCCAGCGGCGCATCGTCGCAGGCGTATGCGCGCTCCATAGGCGGCGCCGCGGCGGCCGCCGGTGCGCAGGGCGTGACGCCCACGGACCCCGTGTACGTGTCCATGGTGGAGGGAAGCTTCAAGAACAACATGTGGCGCACGCTGCGGACGCTGGGCGTGGCGTTCATCGTGGTGTCGGCGCTGGGCGCGATCCTGGACGAGAAGGTGGGCCGCGTGGGCAGCGCGTCCAAGGTCATGGGCTCCACGGGCAGCGACAAGCGCTTCAGCGACGTCAAGGGCGCGCAGGAGGCCAAGGAGGAGCTCGAGGAGATCGTCCAGTTCCTCAAGGACCCGGAGCGCTTCACGCGACTGGGAGGCAACCTGCCCAAGGGCGTGCTGCTCACGGGCCCGCCGGGCACGGGCAAGACGCTGCTGGCGCGCGCGATCGCTGGCGAGGCCGGCGTGCCGTTCTTCTACTCGTCCGGCTCCGAGTTCGAGGAGATGTACGTGGGCGTGGGCGCGCGCCGCGTGCGGGACTTGTTCGAAGCCGCCAAGCGCAAGGCGCCGTGCATCATTTTCATTGACGAGATCGACGCCATCGGCGGCACGCGCAAGCTCAAGGAGCAGCAGGCCATGAAGATGACGCTCAACCAGCTGCTGGTCGAGATGGACGGCTTCGACCAGAACCGCGGCATCATCGTGATCGGCGCGACCAACTACCCGGACGTGCTGGACAACGCGCTCGTGCGACCAGGCCGCTTTGATCGGTGCGTTTGTGGTAGCTTTTGATTGATGGAGTGGACGAGACTGACGGAACTACGTTTGTCTGTGCAGCCACGTCACAGTCGCTCTGCCCGACGTCGCTGGCCGCAAGGAGATCCTGGAGTTCTACGCCGGCAAGATCCCGATCAGCAAGGACGTGGACCTCGACGTGCTGGCGCGCGCGACGCCCGGCATGTCGGGTGCCGAGCTCAACAACCTCGTGAACGAAGCCGCCCTTCGCGCGTCCATGAAAAACGCCGACGTGGTGGACATGGATTGCTTCGAGTACGCCAAGGACAAGATCCTGATGGGCGCCGAGCGCAAGTCGGCGCTGATCACGCCCGACTCTGCACGGCTCACGGCGTTCCACGAAGGCGGCCACGCGCTCGTGGCGCTCAACACGCCAGGAGCGCACCCGGTGTACAAGGCGACGATCATGCCGCGAGGGCAGGCGCTCGGCATGGTCTCGCAGCTGCCCGAGGGTGACCAGACGAGCGTCACGCGCAAGCAGTTGCTGGCGCGACTGGACGTGTGCATGGGCGGCCGCGTCGCCGAGGAGATGACGTTTGGCAAGGACGAGATCACGGGCGGCGCGTCGTCGGACATCCAGCAGGCCACCAACATCGCGCGCGTCATGGTGACCAAGTACGGCATGAGCGAGGACATCGGCCTCGTGTTCCATGACCTGCGCGGCAACGACACGAGCGCCACGACGCGCAAGACCATCGACGACGAGGTGAAGAAGCTGTGCGACGCGTCGTACAAGCGCGCGCGCCACATCCTGGAGACGCATCGCGGCGACTTGGAGAAGATCGCCCACGCGCTGCTCGAGTACGAGACGCTGAGCGGCGCCGAGATCAAGAAGATCCTCAAGGGCGAGAAGATCGAGCGCAAGGCGGTGAAGGCGGCCGTGGGCACGGCCAATGCATGAAGGAACCAAGCCCAGTCAACCAACCACAGTGGACGCAGCGAGGCGCTAGGTGGCGCGACGAGCCCAGAGAGAGGATGGGAGAGAGAAGAGAAGCGAGCCCCCAGTGCGAGCGTTGCCATCTACCGTATACAGAAACGATGTGTGCATTTGTGTTGAACGCAGCGTGCGTTGTGTGAAACTAATACCGCAGCGACAGGAAGCACGCGACGCCGGCCTTGATCCAGTAGTCCTGGTCCGCGAACTGGATCTGCAGGTTGGTCTCCGAGACGAGCGAGTTGCGGAAGATCGTGGCCTTGTTGGACGGGATCTCGATCCAGAACACGAAGTTGGTCGAGTGGCCCGTGGTCGAGAGCGTGCCCGTGCGCGTGAGGATCTTGTACACGGGGCAGCGGTACACGTCGCTCTGCGGCGACTGGCGGTCCTTGATGGGCAGTAGGTGGATCACGGGCATCTTGGAGAAGAGCTCCTTGGGCAGCGGGTCCGCGAGCGAGTGCTGGTGCTTGTCCCATCGCGCGCCTTCGATGAACAGGCCCGTCATGTAGCAGCCGCCTTTGATGGGCTTGGCCGTGAGCTCTTCCTGGGCTTCGGCGACCATGAGGAAGTCGAACGACAGCGAGTCGATGGCGATGTTGAACTGGCGCGCGTGATTCTGCAGGATGCCCGTGAGGAAGCCCTGCGGGAAGAAGAAGCCGGGCAGCCAGAAGACCACAGGGATGCCGTCGCGCACCCACACCGTCAGGAACCGCACGCGCTCGAGCAGGTCGTCGACCCACGAGCTGAGTGCCTTGAGGGACGGGTAGGACTTTTTCTCCCACTGCAAGGGCACTTTCTGGTTGAAAATGGCGTTCGACATGGCTTCGAGATCCGCCGACATGACCACGAGGCCCTTGAGCGCCTTCTGCAGGTTCGGCAGCGACACTTTCATCACGCTGAGCAAGTTGTTGTAGCGCTGCACCTCTTGCACAAGCACCGTGTTCATCGACTCTTCGTACATGACCGGGTATCGGATGCTGATGGACTCGATCTCAAACAACGGCGGCAGTCGCTCTTCAATGGCCTTGGCTTGCAGCTCGATGATGCTTTCCCGCGACTGGCCGCCTCCAGATGAGACTCGCGGCTGAAGAGCTAAAATGATGTCAAACATGTTGAAGGTCTCGGCCATGGCGCACGTGATGTTCGCATTCTCGTGCATGCCGAAGACCTCGGGCTCTGGATTCAGCGGCAGCGTGTCGATGTACGTCATGAAGCTCGTGAGCGGGTCGTCCGGATCCACTTTCGGGGAGTAGTACGTGCCACTGCGCGAGAACTTGTACTCTTCCTGCAGGATTTTGCTGTTGAAGAAGCCTTCCAGGATGACGTCGATCGTGCGCATGTCCTTGTCATCCGTCACTCGGCCGCCGTAGTTGACCACTGAGGTCATCACGCACAGCACCTTGAAGGGCACGAAGTCGTAAAAGTCCAGGAACATTTCGAGCTGCGCGCGACTGATGTCATAGTCCGTGTCGTTGAACGCGTATGGGATGTTCCAGCCTAGCGGGCCGAACCGCTTGCGTTCGATCACGACTGCGTGGAAGAAGCTTAATCCAAAGAGCAGCTTGCGGAACTGGTCGGGCTTGGAGGTGGCCTCGAGCGATTCGTTCGTGAGCTTGATGTACGAGTTCTTCAAGTTGGCACGGATGCCCTTGGGTGGCTCCTTGGTCATCTTCACGCCATTTTGCAGCACGGACGTCGGAAAGGACGCCGATGGACGGCTGGTGAGCCACAGGCGGAAGTCTCGGTGGGTCGCATCTGGATTGATCTCGTCACAAATGCGCTCAAGCTGCGTCATCCAACTGATCGCCAAGTGGCAGTTCTGCAGCAGCACCCACTTGCCGCTGGTGATCGCGTCTTCGATCATCTTGGCGGCGATGACACCCTGGCCCTGGCCCAGCGAGATCGAGTTGAGCTTGCGGTTCATCTTCATGATTTCGGCAAAAGCCAGCAATTCCTTGGCGGGATCTGAGCCGGTCGAGAGCACGAAGATAATGGGTGTGATCACCGTCGAGTCGGCGAAGGAGCTCGCCAGATCGAACGGGGGCGGCTCAATATACCGCCGGCCGACGTGTTCTACGACGAAGTTCTGAATGGCCTCGGTCATCCGATCCGGGCGCAGACATCGCAAGACACACATCTTCTGGAACGAGTTGAGTCCGGATTCGAGTGCTGCAGACGGCAATTTCTCCAAGTGTGGGTCTGCCGAGTCGAAAATGCGTCGCCAGAGGGAGGAGTTCCCTCGCACGCTCGCTAGTAAGTGCTCAAACGCCGGAAGTGTCGACAGCGAGCAGATCTCGCGCCATGTGCGGTCTTCGATCCAACTCGGATCTGGGTTTGCAGAGTCTGCGCTCGTGGGAGTCGAGCCGGAGATGAGGAATCGCCACTCGAGCGCGTCGATTTTGTTTGCACCCTGCAGCAGCTTGATCGTGAGCAGGAAGGAGAAGAGCAGCTTGTGTTCCTCAAAGAGTGACCGACAGATATTGCGGTACAGCGAGTACGTGGCAGAGTCGTTGAGATTGGCGAGTCGCTCCTCCAAGTGGTCGCTTTCCTTGGCACTCCGAATGCTCTTGATGAAGAGCGTCACGAACCACGGCAGAGAGTACTGATACATCGGATCGACCAGCGCGAGGTCAGCGATGCAGAAGAAAAGTAGCGACGCTCGGTACGCGACACCGCGATACCGCTCGCGGGACTCGTCGATGGCTCGCTCGGTCACCTCAGCTTCAGCCATCTTCTCATTGATATCTTCAGACGTGATCTTCGCCTTGCCGAGCGTGTCGATCAGCTCCGTATCGTCGAGGATATTGCCCTTGGAGTTGGCGAGCATGTACAGAATCTTGTTTTCGATCTCGACGAGCTCAGCTTTCATGCGTGCGTTGGAGACCACGAGCGAGTTCTTCTTCTCCGCGAGTTCTGGCATTTCCTCCTGAACCACAACGCCGAGCGCCTGGTCTTCAAGGCCCTTGGGAGTGATCGTGAAGTTGAGCAGCGTGACTTTGACTGACGTCTCGGGCGGATAGTGCGGGTTCGGTAGCTTGGTCGTCATGAAGAATCGGAACGAGGAGTTGTACGGCACTGTGGAATCGCCAATCTTCATCATGAGCTGCCCGCCTTGTTTGAATTTGCTCTGCAACAGCACGGGCTCCAGCGTCGCATCCAGTGACTCAAGCACGTTTTCCAACAGAATCCACTTTCCGAAGCGCACGCCGTTCTCCAACGTTTTCAAGAAGCCTTTGTCAGTGAGCTTGATCACGTCGATGCCGTTTTCGGACGCGTCCTTGCCGAGGTTTTTGATGAAGCGGTTCGCTTGGCCCTGAGGATCGATCAATAACGGCCATCGCCGAGCGCGTGCCATGATGATACCGTTCTGCACCGACACATTGTCGGTCGGAAGGCCAGCGATCTGCCATTGACGCACTTTGACTGGATCAGCGAGCGTCGTGATCACGTTACAGCCTTTTGTGTGGGGGATCTGGAGCTTCTGCAACGCCTCGTACCACACACTGACGCATGATTCTCGGAATTCGCTCGTGAAAGTACCCAAGTAACTGATTGTACCGGCGGAGATCACAACGTCGCCGATCAAGTTGACGAAATCCTGCGTGAGCTGTCGGATCGTCGCAGCCCACCGAGTCTCCTCACCTCCTAGGAGTCCAATTAACTTGAGCGCCGACTCCAATCGGATCTCACACTGACGAACGTCGCGCACAAGCTGGTCTTTCTTGTTCACCGCGTTGTTGTAGTTCCGTTCGAGTTCAGCCAGTCGATCCACGACGGCTTGAAGTCGCCCTTTGGCGTCCGCTAGCACACGCATAGTCACATCCAACTCGGCTTGGGCACCAGCCAGTGCGATCTTCTTCGGCTCGACCATCTTCGCCACCGTGTTGTACGTGTACATGGCACGCACCCACATGCAAATCGCCTCACACGCCACACTGGCTTTTCTCACGGCGGCTGGCTGGAATTCCTCCATTTCGATGTACCTCTCGAGCTCCTGAATGATCTTGTCGTTGATGTTGTCCTTGTCGAACTTGAGCATATCCTCCATGAGCTTCTTTGCGTTACCGAGGATGGTTTTCTGCGCACTCTCCCAGTAGTCTTTGACCTTCTGGCCGGCTTTATCCGGGTCATTCTTCATCGTTGGCTTGATGCCGAAGATGATGCAGGCGGCTTCCATCGTCAGTTTCACGCCGTGGGGTGGGTTCTTGAGCGCCTTGACTTCGTCGATATCGGACTTCTTCAGCCGGTTCAGACACTGCACAGCCGCGTCCAATGCAGGCAGCGCTTCGTCCAGATCACGCTGCGCGTCGTCAGCGATGGCTTTGGTTTCGGCAGCTTTCTTGTTCGCGACTTGCTCTTCTTTCTCGACAACGGCCTTCGTCTCATCGGCATCTTTTTTGTCAATCGTGATCTGCTTCATCATGTTGTCGACTTCGACTTGGGTCTTCTCGAGCTGTGGCTTGAGCGCGACGAGTTGCTCTTGCATTCCGGCGACTTGCTCTTTTGTGGCGATGATTTTGTTCACACCATTCTGCAAGCGGCTGCGCTTGCCCTCGACTTCGTCACGCTTGAGCTGTAGCACAGACTTGAACGTGTACAGCAACTCTAAGTAACTCGTCGGCGTGACGTAGTTGTATCGACGCAGCTTGTCAAAGAACTCTGCTGACGCATGCTCTACGTTTTGGTGAATCGTCTGGAAGATGCTCACGACTGCGTTCGAATCCATGTTCGAACCACTGCCTGGCGCTCCGTTTAGCTGGAAATCCGCCGAACTCAACGCGCTGGCTGCCACCGACTGCAATGCCTCTGCTGGCCACTCGCTGAACCAGTCGATCGTGCAACAGTTGACAAGTGACGGAAACATGCGAATCCGGTCACGGAACAAATTGCCGAGTGGGCTCATGCAAAGCACCAAGTGAAGGTTTTGCCGCACGAGCAGCAAGTACTGGGCAAACGTGTTGAGCTTGGTCGGTGGGATCTTCTTCTTCACACAGTACGGTCGGCAGTGATTGCTGATTTGGTCGAGGTCTTCGGGTGCGTACAGGTTCGGCACGTCACCACTGTTGAGAACATTATTGATATCCTCAAGCATGGCTTCGTGGACGATCTGGACGTCAGAGAACAGGAAAACAGTCGGCTTCTCGTCGATGCCGGCTTTCATGAGGAATTTCTTCAGATCTTCTCGCCATTCAGCGACGCCGTAGCCCTTGGTGATTTCGATCTGAGCGCAAGCATACTCTGCCATGTAAGCCGCGAGCCGAGTCAACGACTGACGGCCACTGCCACCGACTCCAAGAAGAAGCGCGTTGCCTTGAGGTTGTCGAATCACTCGCGCGATCCGAGACACATGCTCGATGGCGTTCATGAACATGACCAGGTTCATCGGCGCGCTGCTCTCCGCGTTGTAGTCGTTCAGATACTCCTCCACTTGGCTCTGCAACTTGTCCACGTCTGCGATCTCTTCGTAGATCTTAGGGTCCGCACCTGGCACCATGTAATCTCCGTAGAACAGAGTCTTGTTTGGATTCACGATCTCCCAGGCAGCCGCGGAGTCGGTCGCGCCAAGGCGCTCGCCGTAATGCTCCATGATCTGAGCCTTGAGCTGCTCTTGGAACCACTTGTGGTCAGCTACGGTCGTAAATCGATCCTCGAACACGCGCATGTTTTCGTGAACCCAAAGCCGCAAAACTTGCTCAAGCTTGACGATCTTCTTCGAGTCACCCATGAGAACGCCTTGGAATACCTTCGCAAGATCGCGCAAGTTGAATGTGTAATGGGACTTGGCGGGCGTCGGCAGCAGTTCGGCGATCACCGTGTTGTAGATGTAAATCGACGCCTTCACCAGCTTCACCGCGACCTCAGGAGCTTTGATTTCATCACCAAACTTCTGGAAGAAGTTCGACACGATCGTCTCGAACACGATTGCTTTACTGGCATCCGACATCTCCGTATAACCGACGATGTTAAAGTGACGCACAAATCGAGGCGTGATCGGGTTGCGCCCTCCACCAGGTGGCCCCATCGAACACACAAAGACGACGTCGATGATGGTGCGGAACTGCAGCAGCTTGCGGTCGTACCACCCGGCCTGGTCGAACCACTGACGAAGAATCTCGATCGGCGGCTGAGCGAAGTACTCCTCTTGCTTCGGCATGTTCAGGTCGTCGACGTAGATGATGAACCGCTTCCCCGCCGTTGGCCCGTACACGCCCTTCCTTCGCTTCTCCATCTTAGAATCGATGAAGTCTTGTGTCTGATTGGCGCTCGTCTGAGCTGAGAACGACATCTTGAGCGGAATGAACTTATCAGGATCCGACTTTTCGAGGAACTGGTTCACGTTCACGGTCTTGCCAGTGCCCGTTGGACCCACAATCAGCATGTGGACGCCCTGCGTGAGTGCCAAGTTCATGAGGAACGTCGATCGCACGGAATCGCTGGTGGGCACCACGATCTCGGAGAATGAAGCGCTCGCGTCAACCGTGAACTTCGGGATTGTGTCGAGCCACGGAACCCAGTTCTCTTTCGTCAACTCAAAAGAGTAGTCGTACACCATACCGTTGGGTGGAAACGGCTTCTTCGTGCTGTAACTTTGCATTTCTTGGCGGAGAAAAACGTCGAAGCGTGCGCGACCTGCGTCGTTTCCCGTGGCACCAACAGACCAGATCAACGCGAAGATGAACAGGCTCTCCACGTTCCGCATGAAAAACGTCAGGTGCTCGAGCTTGACCTCTTTCTTCTCATCTTTCTTGAGTGGCGCGAAGAAACAATCCAGCAGACGCATCAAGCTCTGCGCAAGATTCGACTGGATCTGCGGCAGCCATTCCTTGACGTACCAGGACACAAACTGGATTGATGGACGCAAGTAGATGTCGAACAAGTGATGCAGCGCTGCTGAGAAGTCCATGACGTTCTGCGCCCCAACCAGCTGAGGACCGCCAATGTCGCTCATTAGGCACTCGATCCAGCTGTGGATCAGCGGGTCGAAACCAAGCGAAGATGGCTCCATGTACACCATGCCTGTGCGGCTCACTGTTGCTGGCGAGGCCACCGAGAGATCTTCAACTTCAAACATCATGGTCATCTCGTTCGACATCTGAATGATCTCACCACTTGCGAGGCAGAGTTTCTTGTTGTCGTCGAGCACCGTGTTCATGTTCTCAATCCAAATGGCGTCCACCGGCCCGTCGAAGATCACCCACTTGCGAGCTGGAGTCGTGTCGCTCGCCGCCTCTCGGTATAGCGTAGATAAGATTCCGTCCTGCCACTCGTGTGTGTTCGCGTCAAACTCACCGTAGAGCTGGCCCATCGTGATCGATTTGGGGTTCAACTGGTACTTCCACACGCGCTCGTATGCCTGGCCTATTTCGCCAAGCT
Source organism: Pythium apleroticum (assembly GCA_023337875.1). Lineage (NCBI taxonomy): Eukaryota > Oomycota > Peronosporomycetes > Pythiales > Pythiaceae > Pythium > Pythium apleroticum. The sequence continues at coordinate 8,425 of JAADXN010000140.1, read as the reverse complement.
GCTTGAGTTCCGTCAACGCCTCGGCCAAGACATTCAAGTTGGAGGATTTTCCACCGCCTGTCGCGCCGACGACCATCAGCCCGTGACGCACGCAAAGCGTCTCGTACAGTTGCTGCACTTTTAACATGAAGAACGGATGAGCTTGGAGCTTCTGCTTCTCAATCGTGAGCTTGATGACTCGAATGAGCGCACCAAGGTTCAACTGCGGCCGTGCCTTCCCTGGGAAGAGATCGTTGATGATACCATTGAACAGCGGGATGTCGTGAGCCAAGAATTTCGGCAGGTTCACGTCCTGAAGAGCTCGCAGTAACAACACCTCTTCATCCATGTCCGGATCGGAGCGCTTGTAGTTACCAGCAGCAGTGATCACGGTCTTGACTGCTCGCATGCCGTAGTCATAGTGCGACTGTGAAGACAATTGCTCCGAGCACAGCTTGAACGTTGTCACCATCTTGGCACCGCACTGTTTGGCCTTCTCGTACCCGTACGCGAAGAACATGATTTCGCCGATCATCGCGTAATCTGGCACCATCATTGCCACGGGGCGGAATAACGCAGCGAGGGAATCGGGCAAGTCGGACCGACCAGCGTAACCAGGATTCATGGTGATGAACACGCCAAACTGCGGGTTCACCGCAATGTCTGATCCTTCGAACACGATTCGCTTCTCGCCAGCGCGAATCGCGAGCTGAATCGTCGTCACTTGCTGGCCAATCACCGACAGCACTTCGATGTTGATACGATTGAACTCGTCAAAGCAAGCCCAAGCACCGCACGCTGCCAGACCCTTGAAGAATTTCCCCATAGCGATGTAGTCGAGACCATCAGAGCAGTTGAACACCACACACTGTTTCGCGAGTGCCTTCGCCAAGTCCTTCGTGGTTTCGGTCTTGCCAGTTCCTGCGGGGCCAGCCGGAGCTCCTCCGAGAATCATCTGCAACGCAGCCATAAGCGTCATGTAGCACTTGTCTGTGAGCGGGGTGATGACCAATCGAAACGAGTTTCCAAGATACTCGTAGCCGTATGGACGTCGCGCGCTGACCATGTCAGCGAACAAATCATCTTCCCAGTAGTACCGCAACTGGCTCGACCACATGAAGTCTTCCTTCGTGCTCACTTTGCTGTCAACAAGGCGGGCAGTGACGTCACGAGCGTGGACGTCAATGACAGTGAGTGCTCCGACACTGACACGAGCCAACTTGTCGAGCGGGCCTCGCACCATCTGAACCATGTCCGCGAGCTGAGCCAGTTGACGTTCCATCATTTTCTTGACGCCCTCGCTTCCAGCAGCCGCCATGTTCTCCTCCATTTCGCGAGTCCAGTGGAACTGGCTGCCGTTCAGCACACACATACCGGGCCACTTCTGGATCCATTTCGTTCGTGAAATCTTCGTGTAGTCCTGGATAGCTTGGAACATCACATCCCGGATCGACATACGCATCATGTCTTCGACTTCTGTCATCCAGTTCTCCACATTCTTGTTCACTGGATTCACCGGCTTCGTCATCGCGACTTTCTCGCCCTCGGCTGAAATCATCGCTGTGATCGTAAGATCCTCTTGGAACTCGACAGAGACGACGCCTTCAAAACACTTCTTCAGATGCGGCTGAACGAGCTTCACGTCCTTACTCTCTGAGAGGATAGAGAGCAGTTCCTCATTCGACAAGAAGTAGAACCGGCTGAAAGCCGACCGCTTGGTCTCCAGAAAGTCGCTCAGACCTTTCTGCACTTGCTCCAAGAATCGGTTGCTCTCTTGGAAACGGTCGAGGAGCTTGTCGTTGTTGCAAAACGTGATCGCCAGTGGTTTCGCCTTGGCCGCAGCGAGGGTTTGACGCCAGTTCTTGTCAACCGTTGCAAATCGTTTTCCTTCCGTTGGTAGCTGCTTGTTGATGTCAGGAGAATCGAAGATTGGTTGGAGGTAGAGCCAGCTTCGCTGCACTTGAATCCACTCGTCAATGACCTCTGACACGGTTATCAGTGTACGCTCCCATCGGTTGATGCGCTCTTCGAAGGGTTTCTTGAACGCTGAGAACTGCATCGCCTGAGTTGTCGTGATTTGCTCGTCGAGCATCGCTTGGATCTCGTCGACACTTTTGAGGATGTACGTCTCCGTTTCGCGGTAGTCGATGATCGTCAGGTTGACGCTCTTCCATGCCTCTTCCATCGTGTTCAGGGTCTTTTCGATTTGGTACTCCTTTCCAGCCGTCTCGCAAATCCGAGAGATTGTCTCGAGATGTTTCTCCAGGCCCAGCTCCAAGACATAACTGAGCTTCATGCCTCGATCTGGTCGAAACGTCATCTCGATCTCTTGGTTCATCTGAGTCCAGTGGCGATCTTGCATCCCAGGATTTCGAAGCGAAAGTACCAGCGGTACGTGAGGGCGAAACGCGGCAATCTCGTCCTTGATCATGGTAGCGATATCTGTACATCCTTTGACTCCGAGCTTCTCGAACTGCTTCAAAGCCTTCTGGATGATGGACCAGTTGTTCTCTACGAACGTCTCGATCTCCTCACCGTTGATGTCGAGGAAGGCACCGTCCATCCATTTTTTGTGTTCCTTCAGCCATCCATTTGCCGTCTTCCACAGCATCGAGTAGGGCTCGAAGTCGCGACGGATTCTCTGAATCTCATCGTAGTCCGTGATCTCGTGGCCAAACAGAGCTTCACGCGAGTTGAACAGGCGAGAATCTTCGTCCGCTTTCGCGATCTTCTGTTCAATGTTGATAACGTACTTGTACACTTGATCCAGTCGAGCCAGGTCGGTGTACTGCTTGAACCCGTCGACTTCATTGTGCAAAACGCGAAGCGATTCTGTGAACTCGACTTGCTGGTCCTTCATGTCGTTCGAAAACTGCGCCTTCTGCATCTGCAAGATGTGTGTCATGCGCTTCACCTGTTCGTGGATTTGGTTGGGGCATTGACGCACGCGCCAGATTGTCATGAAGTCTTCCCGATCATAGTGATACTGGAAGTGGTCGAGCACCAGGCGGAATTTCACGAGTTGTTGGCTTTGAGTGAGTAACGGAGCCAGTTGCAGTGACACGCCTTCCAAATACGCGTTCATGTCGGTCAGCTCTTCGATGTTTTGCGGAACTTTCTGCAGTTGACGGTTGATCGTTTCGAATTTCTCCAGCAGCTCCTTCGCAAGACTCGTACAATTCTTCAGTTGCCAGTCGAGCAACTTCTTCGCAAGTCGTCGGTGTTTGTCGGCAATCAGAGTCCGAATACTCGCACAGTTGACGGAGTACATTCCCAACTCCACATTCGTGGTCGGAATCAGTTCTTCGACAGCAATGGCATCTTGGTAATGCTTCTTGATCGCCTCCTGGATCTGCTGGAGGTTGGGTGGCTTGTGTTGTTGGTATTCCGCGAGGTACTCTTCCTCATTGAGGTTGGTGAATGCGATGAAGGGCTTGTACTGGATCAAATACTCGCGCATAGGGATTTCTGATCTCTCCATGAATGACTCGAGCTCTTCCTTCAAGGCGACCACCCACCCTTCACTCGCACCGACACAAGGGATGCAAGGATGACTGCTCCAAAAGAGCTTGTTCATCACGACCTGCTCGACTTGCTTGATGTTCTTCAGGTTGTCGAGCATTTTCATGAATATGTCCACGACGATCGACTTGAACGTAGAGATGTTGGTGCTGAAAGCGAAAACGCGCCCGATCTTTGGCTCAACCGGGTGGAATGGACACGTTTCCGTTGGGTCATCTGGGTCCTTCGGCCTCCACTCAGCGATTTTCACAGCACCTGCATCAATCTCTTCTTGGTTGATGACGTGAAGATCAGTCGAAACGCTCAGATTCACCGTGAAGAGTGACGTTGGTGCGAGCATTTGACGTTGAATGCAGAGATACTGCCACTGGATCTCGCCGAGGGCGGCTCGGTCGAAATCTGGCGGGGCAACGAACGTCGTTTTTGCATCCACAATGTGCACCGTGCCGACAGCCGAGCGCTTGATGAAGTCCTGGAACTGATGAAGAGAGTAGTCCGTGAGATAACGTAGCGTATCCTTCATAGTGAAGTTGACTCGTCGAAGTAGAGACCGCAGCTTGCTGAACTCGTACGTATCTTGGCGAGTTTCTTGGAGGTAATACCACCCTTTTCCAACGTTGGCGAGTGATGTGCGAATGATAGTCGCGACCTTGTTCGGCCATTCGTCGTTGATGGCCTTGAGAACTGTCCGCTCCAACGATTGTTGACGTTGCTGGAATTCCTCCAGCTTCATGCTTCGGCCTGGCTTGACCGCAAACAGCTCTAGCTGGAGTACTCGATAACACTCTTCATTCACTTTGATGAGAGCAGAGAGCGCTTCTGGAGAAGTCAGGAATGTTTGGAACGAAAAGCCGATGAACTGGTCCGCATAGTCCACTGGCGGCGCGCTGGTCTTCGTGCTGGAGCAGACAATCCGTGAACACGGACTCGGTGGTCGCTCTTCCTCAAGCGACAGCAGACTGCTGAACACTTCGGGGTTCCGGTTTACTTTGTGGTGGTATTCCAGAACGATCTTGCACATCGTTCTAAGGTAGTCGAGCTGGATCTCGTGGAGGATTCGCGTTGTGTCAGGGATACGATGACCCTTGCCACTGAAAATGCCAGTCGAAAGCCGCATGATCTTGCTGAGACTCTCGTTTCCCAGCTTGTGCAGCTCCTCGACAGGCATGCAGTCCACGTAGAAGTTCTTGCGCAACAGATTCTGGGCCTGCAGCCTTCGAACGTGCGCGGCCATGAACCGATCGGCAAAGTTGTGTGGGTCCTCAGTCTTGAAACAGATATCGAGACGCTTTGCATCGTCCACGATCTCTGCTTTTTTGTTGCGCTGGAATCGAACCGAGAAGTGTTGCGTAGCCGTGCTGAAGCCGATCACGTGGGCATCACACCAGAAGCTCGATAACCCACGGACAGTGTACAAGGCTGTGCACGGAATCTCAACAGATCCGTCTGACTTTTTTCCAAGATGAATCCAGTCTTCCGGAGAGTGGATCTCGTAGCTCTCGTCATCGAATGAGTGAATACTCAGTGCGTCCAGGATCGCCATTCCCGCCTGACTGGGGTCTTGCGCGACTTTCTGGTACATCGGCGCCTTGTGGAACGCCTCCAATCGCTGGCGAAGCAGTTCTCCGACGTTGACAGACTCGTACAACCGCTTCTTGCGCTCGACTTCCACTTCGCGAGGCGGCAGGTCAGCGACCCGCTCGTACGGCACGAACACCTTGGGCTCAATCTCGCCTTCTTCCTTGAGCGCAGGGTCCACTTCGCCAATCACGTGCCCCCCGCCGATCGAAAACGCCATGGGCAGCTGCACATACGACGCAGGCGAGCTGATGGCGACGCCGTCTTTGAGAATGGACGAGTAGCCGCCGCCGCTCGCTTTCGTTGGCGAATTCCGAAGTGGGGAGCCACCACCGTTCACGACCAGCGTGCCAGCAGACTCAAAGTTGACGATGCCCAGCGGCACCTTCATGGCTTCTTTGGACGGACTCGTGGACGGCGCGAGCCGCCGCGTGCTGTTGTCGTCGAGCGCCTGCGCCAATTGAAGTCGAAACGCCGTGAGCTTCCCACCGCCAGAACGCTGTCTTTCTATTGCATCTGCATGTATACGTACCTCCACATCGCCAGCTCCACCCGCGCGCTGCATTTCAGACAGAGAGAGGAAGACGCGGCGACGCCCAGTGTGGACTGCGCGTTGCCGTTGCACTTGGGTTTCCTCACGCAACAGGCGCCTCTTGGGGAAACCTGTCGACCATCACTCCCGTCAACCGTAACTGCGCATGGAACCTTGCGGACGGACGCGGTGGCGTACCCTGATGAGGTTACCTTTCGTAGCGACTGCCTCCTGAGCATGTTGCATCTTCATCGTCGCTTGTCACGTACGTGCTGGTCGCGTCAGGGGACTGCAGACCCAAGGAGTTCTCACCGGAAACGAAACCGCACACGGGTACAGGGACACAGGACGCAGATGCACCGCAGACACAGCACCAGAACGCTCGTCCTGCTGGCTGTGAGGGCGTCTATCCTGCTTGGATCGGAGTCAGTGTCTTCATGATCACGCTGGCTGTGGTCATTTCCGTTTTCGGTCACCTGATGGCGGCAACTCCGACGCAATACCGCGCTACATCGTCATCACTGGCGCTAGGCGGATGCATCCCAAACTGTGTGGACTTCAGTGCGCCTTCCCTCGCCAATCGCGGCAGCTCCTCTGCTCGCATAATCTCCATCTCGTGCGCTTCGCTCACTCCCCATCATCTTCGTTTCCAGTTGGCGCGAAAACTCAAAACGAGGTGGGTGGACCACGTAATGCACTTTTTGCTTGGTAAAACATGATATTTACGAATTTAGGCACCTCATTTCGACAAATGTTCCATTCACTCGTCTCCGTCCTCTTCTTCGCTCGTCGCCTCTTCATCACCGTCGTCGACGTACATCGCCGATACGTGTCGTACTTCGTAAGGCGCCGCAAAAGCAAAGATCTCTCGGATCATCGTCACGTCCAAGAGAGACAAAGGACCGGCCAATTGGCCTCGTTCCTTGTCGCGAATGACGCTGAGAAAGGCATGTTTCCGGGCCTCTTGCTCGGGAATCGGTCCTTTCTTCACAACGATGTCACCTCGGTGACTCTCGAGCGCCTTCTTCAGTGAGATCGGAACGTTCAAGTCCAGCATGACCTCAACGTAGGTCAGGGTGCGATTGGTCTCCAAAACCTGCTTCAATATCGTAGCGCTAATGATGTCGAGCTCGCATCCCCGTTCTCCAGAAGGGCACTCGAAGCCGAGGCTATGGAGCGTGTTTGCGATCGGCTCCGTTGGATCAGCGAGTTTGCTCAAGAAAGTCGGGATGGTCGATCGATCCAGAATGCGCGGTGTGAAGAGATCCAACTTATTGAGACACGAGCCGGGAGAGGGGTGCTCAGCGCGAAGTCCTGGGTCGCTGAACACGGCCATCGAATCGATAGTGGCACCACAGATACGAAGCGATGTGAGCTTCGGAAACTCCTGGATAATCGTTGTCACCATCGTTGAGGAAACTTCGGCCATCTGGACGACAATGTCGAGCTCGGACATGTCACGAACGAGAGCAAGTATCGCAAGAATCGCGAGATCGGAGGCATCCTTCGAGCCCAAGCGAAGACATCTGACTTGACGACGGGTTCGCGTCCGCAAGCCACGTAGCCTCTTGATGTAGGCTGCATCTTCGTCGGTGATGATGGTATTTGAGTCGATGAGGAACTCGCCGATTTCACTAGGAGCTGAGGGAGCGAGAAGAACTTCATGCACTGCTCGCCACATGCACTGGCGGTTCCGATCCGTCCCCAGCAAATACAGCAGCGGTCCCAAGTCAACGAGATTGAGACAAGAACACGACGCGATCGCGTGTATCATTGCGCGAATCATCTCGCTTCTGTCTTCCCCATTCACATCAACGGTCTGCATCAGAGTTGAGAGCGGCGTGAAGCCAGTCAAAATGGACAGACCAGGAGAACCGCGACTGATGGCTTGGACGAATCTGAGAAGATCGTCACCGGTACAGGAGATGTGTCGAGGATCAAGTTTGACTTCTGTGCAGTGAACTCGTCCAACCGCTTGCGCTTGCATAAACTCCTCCACAGCGTTGACGACGGATGAAGTGATCGGCAGACACGTCTCAAGTTTGAGGTGGATGGCAGACACCTCAAATCGCAACCTCGCATCCTTTTCGCGAGCATCTTGGTACGCTTGGATGGATTTGGCTAGCTTTGTTAGCTGCTTGAAAAAGTCTTCCACCGCGATCAGAGGTGAGAGCACCATGTTGCGGTCATAGAAGTGGTCGTTTTGCCACATTCCGAACGTGGATTCGTCACGTGAATTCACGTAGCAGGAGATAGTAGCCACCTCCCCCAGACGCTGCACGAGTCCTCGGTTGATCACTTTCTCGACCAGCGTTTCACGTGCTGTGCTGTATGGGGAGCCTGCAGGCGCCGCCGAAGTGGAGAAGACCCTCTCGAGTGCGGTCGCAAATGCGTGGACATCGAGACCTTGGTGCTGAGCTGAGAAGCATAGTCCACGCACACCTGCCCAAGACGTGTGCTCCTCCTTGGGGTACTTCTTGCAAGCGCTCTTCAGACACTTGATCCGAACAAGTTCTTCGAGCACCGCTCCGTCCACGATGACAGCCAAGCATAGGAGATCCATCGCTTCCGGCAGCGATGCTGTTGCTGCACGTGTGTCGATCGAGATGCCGACCATGCCATCCTTGTTCGCACACGCACTGGTGATGCTCGAGACACCGAGCGCCGCCTTCCACGGGCGAAGCATGTCGTAACTCGGGGTTACTGGGCCTGTTGCCCATGCACAGAAAGGAAGAACGTAACCCACAACAGGCGGGGCCAGAATGGCACCGGGGACTCAGGGGGACGAGCTTGTTGATGGAGAATCTGGGAGTG